>SNQJ01S0006012.1:165836-196208 GCA_010110895.2 Picea sitchensis
TGGGAAGGAAATTCTTACAAAGGTTAAGAAGAAGGAGGATCCACAGTTCATTGTGGTCAGGAAACTGAAGATTTTCCTGACTAGCACAAGAGTGGATGATTTACCAGAGGAAGTTCAGGAACAGCTGGAAGAGTTCGCTGACATAGTAGTGGACGAATTACCTCGTTCGTTGCCACCGATTAGAAGTGTGAGCCATCATATTGAACTCATACCAGGAGATAGTTTTCCAAACAAAGTCGTGTATAGATTGATGCCACAAGAGAATGAAAAAGTTAAAAGGCAAGTCCAGGATTTGTTGGACAAAGGGTTGGTCAAAGATATCTTGAGTCCATGTGTTGTTCCAACAGTACTCTGTCTGAAGAAAGACGGAGGCTGGAGGATGTGTAATGACTCGAGGGCGATTAATAAGATAACCATCAGGTACAGATTTCCATTTTTGAGGATGGATGATCTGATGGATTGCTTGAGTGGAGCAAAGTACTTTTCAAAGATTGATTTGAAAATAGGTTATCATCAAATCTGCATGAGAGAAGGTGACAAATGGAAGACAGCATTCAAAACCAACGAAGGGTTGTATGAATGGCTTGTTATGCCATTTGGCTTAACAAATGCGTCGAGTACCTTCATGAGGTTGATGAACGAAGTCCTGAAGGAGTTCATCGGGAAATTTCTCATTGTGTATTTGGATGACATACTGGTTTACAGTAAGACAGTGGCAGAGCATCTAAAGCATTTGGCTACAGTGATGCAGAAATTACAGCAGGAGAAGTTGTTGATAAACATGAAGAAGTCCTCATTCATGAAGATAGAACTCATTTATTTGGGATTTGTTATTTCGGCGAATGAGTTGAGGATGGATCCAGGTAAGGTGGAGGTAATCAAGAATTGGGCATCACCGAAGAATAACTTTGAGGTGAGAAGTTTTTACATATTGGCTAGTTTATATCGAAAGTTCATCAAGAATTTCAGTGGAATCAGCGTAGCGATGATGGATACAATGAAGAAAAGACACAAGTCTTTTCACTGGACAGAAGAGGCTGAGAAGAGTTTTAATCTGTTGAAGAGGAAGATCACAGAACAACCAGTCTTGGTGTTGCTGGATTTCCGAAAGACATTTCAAGTGAAATGTGATGCAAGTGGATTTGCAATAGGGGCAGTCTTAAGTCAAGAAGACAGGCCGATAGCATACTTCAACAAGAAGCTAAATGAGGCGAAAGTGAAGTACTCCACTTATGATAAGGATTTCTATGCTATTATACAGGCATTAAAGAAATGGAGACATTACTTGATCCCAAAAGAGTTTGTCTTATACAGTGACAATCATGCATTGTAGTTTGTGACTCAATAGGAGAAGTTGAATTAGAAACATGTCAAATGGGTTGAGTATATGCAGAATTTCACTTTTGTGATAAAACATATTTCTGGTACTGCTAACAAAGTGGTTGATGCTTTGAGGAGGAAGGGTTTTCTATTGCAGGAGTTCAGAGTCAAAACATTGGGTTTTGATGATCTCAGGGACATGTACGTTGATGATCTGGATTTTAAGGAAGCATATGAAGCAGCTGAGAATCCAATTCTCAGAGACAGAAGCCAATGGATGGAGTATATGATCCAGGAAGGATTACTATTCAAAGGAAATCAACTGTGTATTCCGAAATGCTCCATGAGGGAGAGTTTGCTGAAGGAGAAACACAGTGGAGGATTGGCAGGGCACTTTGGTCATGACAAGACGTTTGCAAAGTTGAATGAGTCATATTTTTGGCCAGGAATGCGAGTGGATGTCAAGATATTTGTAGATAGGTGTGGAATTTGCCAGCATTCGAAGGGAAGAAAGCAGAATGCAGGGTTTTATCAACCATTTCCCATACCAGAGAGGTCGTGGGATGCGATTATCATGGATTTTGTATTGGGGTTGCCAAGAACACAAAGAGGTGTTGATTCAATCTTTGTGGTGGTGGATAGATTTTCCAAAATGGCACACTTCATTCCATGTCACAAGACCAGTGACGCAACATACATTACGAACCTATTTTTCAAAGAGGTCATTCGACTTCATGGGTTGCCAAGAAGTATAATTTCGGATCGAGATACTAAATTCATAGGGAATTTTTGGAAGACCTTATGGAAGAAGCTAGGAACTAAATTGGCATTTAGTTCAGCTTATCATCCTCAGACGAATGGACAAACAGAAGTGGTGAACAAAAGTCTAGGAGACTTGCTGAGAAGCTTGGTGACAGAGCACCATAGCCAGTGGGACCACATATTACCACAGGCAGAGTTTGCGTATAATGACTCAGTCAATAGGAGCATAGGAAAAAGTCCATTTCAGGTTGTCTATGGCATGCAGCCAAGAGGAATTTCTGAACTGAGAGATTCAGAACAGACTGCGACTAGGAGCGCTAGTGCAGAAGAATTTGCAGAGGTAATGAAAGAACTTCACAGCAAGGTGAAGGAGTGATTGCAGAAATCAAGTCAAGAATATAAGCGTAGAGCAGATCAACATAGAAGACAACTTCAGTTCGAGGTTGGTGACTTGATTCTAGCACATTTGAGGAAGGAAAGGTTCCTGATGGGAACGTATAACAAGATGAAGATGAAGAAAATCGGACCATGTAGGGTCTTGAGGAAATTTGGGGCGAATTCTTATGAGATTGAATTACCCGATGGGATCGCAATTTTTCCGATATTCAATATCTCAGATTTGTACCCATATAGAGCTAAGGAAGCAAGATATGGGATTGAGTAGCCAATGATTCTATGGACAAAGCAGATGCCAGTTGCAGGGAAGCCACAGATGGAGCACATACTGGACAAGAGAGTGAACAAGAGGACCAGGCGAAAGCAATACCTTGAGTATCTAGTCAAATGGAAGAACCATCCAGTTGAAGATGCCAGTTGGGAGACCGAGGCAGAAATACAAAAGCATGGACAGACCATGCAGGATCTCATGGACAGGAGCCCATGAAATTTTTCAAGCAAGGGAGTATGATGTAGGAGCATCTCCCACATCAAGCGAGCCAGCGCGGAGACAATCAGACAGCTAGACGAGCGTCAGCACAGATTTTGAAAATCATCTTGGAATTTGTTGCACGATCTTAAATGAGTCACTAAGCGAAGGTGCATTTGTAAAATGTAAACATACCTTGAGTGGATTGCTCTCGTCCTTATTAGGTAGAAGGCATTTATAGTAGTTAATGCAGGTAGATAGAATTTAATTCTAGATTAGACAGTTTTAGAACGCAAGAGGGAAACGAGATATAGACACCCTCATTGTATATTGTAAGATTATTGAAGCAGGAGAAGAGAGCGAGAGCATGTAGAGAGATGTGTAACAACACCCATGTACAGACATTTGGATTAATAGAAAGACATTGATTCAAATTCATGGTTTTATGTTGTTCTCTGTGTATTGATGTTGAATGATATGCTCATGAATGTTTGCTTCCTGTTATACATTTGCTTTATATGTTGTGTATATGATTTCATGTTTGAGTTTGAAGTCTGAAGGGAAATGGAAATGAGTTTCAATTGTTTCTCTATCTGAGCCAAAGGTTCCTGCAAGGAGTGCAGTTGAAGTGTCCGCAAGGAGTGCATTGACAAAGGGTTCAGACAGGGTTTCTTTGTTCTCATTTATCTCAGGAGTGCAGTTGGGCACATGAGTCGTGCAAAGAGTGTGCATGCCAGTGAAGCTTCAGGGTTGAGAACCTGAGCAAAACATTTAGAGACTGTTGTTGCAGGTGTACGCAGGGTCGAAAGGATTCAACACTTGAAGGTTGTTGAATTTCTGCCACAAGGAGTGCGTGCAAGGTTCTCTAAAAGATTCAGATCTAGGAAAGATCAGGAAGGATAAAGCCTTCAAATTTTTTGAAGGACAGCGCAGAGAAGTTGTGCCTTGAATATTTAAGTAGACGTCGTAATTTTATGCTGGAGGTGGATGAGTTACATGGAGAAACACTTGGTCATTCGCTGAAATCACCAAGGAAGGACGGACAGACGGAATTCTCCAAGGAGAATTCATGAATTTCCGTGGGCCGTTGGATCTCGAGGACGAGCAGGAAAGTTACAGTGGAAGCGTCGAAGGGGTCAAAGCTCAGGAGGGGTAGGGTCGTTGATATGAGCCACAAGGACCGTCAGATCCACACGTGGGTTCACATATCGAGGTTTCGTGGGTTGAAACTCTGTAAGCATAGTATCAGGAATCGCGATATTCCGATACGCGATATACCGAAAGGATAAAGGAACAGTGTGGGGCCACAAGGGTTAGCAGGTAGACAGGTGGCACGCCTTATCAGGGTTTCATGGCGAGAAGTCCTGAAACAATCGCATTAGGATTCGCGATATTGCGAACTCCAAAATTCTGATGGAGTGAAGGCGTTGAAAAGACGAACTCCTGCGTGATTCATAGTTTCGGCATATCAGGATTCGGGAGTCAGAGAAGCGAGGTGTTTGACATCGTGAGGGGGAAATCATGATAGGAAAAACCCCGATAGGAAAAAGTCAGCATTGACTGGTTGTCGGGTTTCGGGGATTCGAGAGACCTACACCCGACCATTGGATTCGTGAAGTCGCGAATTTCGATCCCCCGATTGTAAAAAAAAAAAAAGGCGATCCCACGAGGATTTGTTGTGGGTGCAGATTTCCTGACAGGGAAATAGAAAGGACCGGTTAGTGTTCTTCGGGCCAAAAGGAAGGAAAGATCATGTGAGCGCACGGACCTTCTGACCTGTGGGTGTGGGAAGGGCGCGTTTTCCGTCAAATTACAAGAATTTTCCTCATCTAAAGGACTGGAAAGTGGAGTATGTGTATTTTGGAAACTTTGTTCAGTCCCTTCAGTTCCACTATGAACCTTAGCATGAGCTGCAGTTGGTGAATTTGATCCTTGAGGGATTCGAGTAGAACCTTTTCGAGGTCCAACTGAGGCTTGATATTTAGCTTTTCAGATGATTTCATCTATGAAAGTTCTCCTTCCAGGGGGCACCGGGCCTTGGGATTTTGTAGTTTTTGGTAGGGGTTTTTATTTTTCAGGTTCTTTCTTCTTAGTCATACACATCGACACAAATTCTATGCACCTATATAACCTCTATGCATTAGCTGAAGGTAGGTGTTGGCACAAGCATATACTTGTTTCCTACATAAGTTCTTATCTTTCATTTTCAATACGTCATCCTATAGAGACACGACCTATGTTATCTTTGACATTCTCCGTGGAAATGACACCAAAATGTTGGGCTCTAAAGATGTCCCAAAAACAACCTTATTCTGACATTAATTTATCAATCGGGGATTCGTCTTTTCTCTCAATAATGTCAGCAAAGTATATGAAGATATTCGTAGAGGTTTAAATTGTGTAGATAATTCTACTACAAAAAATTCTGAGTTTATCTAAATTACTGTAATAATCAAGTTCTTCACGCATTAACTAAATACTCTGAAACTCAATAGCTCAATCAACATAATTGTAATCTGAACAATAACACACATGAATCAAAACATCAATCAATTTACTGAATTCATTTATCTAAGAAATAATAATTTAATCTGCGAAAACACTTAATGAATCAATCTCTCAATGATTAATTAATCTAATGGAAAGGAACAACGAATTACTGAATATTAAATAAGGAACAACAAATGCGAATTTAAATGAAAGGAACAACAAATGTGAATTTGATAAAAGGAACAACGTATGTGAAAATTAAAGGAATTCACAAACGATAAATTAACAACAATTAGAAATGGAACAACAATCGAAAATCTTCAAATGGAACATCTATTCTCTGCAAATGGGACAACATAACCAATTCATAAAAGAATCAACACATTATCAAGTCTATATAACTATTTGAAAGGAAACTCAAATCACAGAACTATAACAAAATTGACACAATTACACATGATACAGTAGCTCCTTCATACTGGGCCCACGGTCTTCAGAAGGTACTTCTATGAAAAACGCAGTACGCAGAAATGCTCAAAACGCTTGAAGCTTTCATTAATTCCATAACTGGTAAATCATTTACAATGGAATTGCTTGTACAAAATGTCAACAATTAAGAGATCTGAATGCTTGGTTAAATTCCTTGGTTATCTCTCTATTGTTCACTATCCTTTATATATTACAATTAGATAAGTAAATTAAGCTATCCTGAGGATCGAGAGATCCTCGGGAATTATTTTACTATTTATGAAGATTACAAGATAAAGATTCAATCTTCCTTTGAACTGTTTTGTGCTTGATTTCTTCAATCTTCAATGGCCTGTGCATCTTCATGATCTTCTTAACTATCTTGCGTTAACAACAATTGTCCATTTTCTATATAAAATCAAAACAATTTAAACCATAATTCAGAAAATATCTAATATCTTTCATTAATATTTCTAAAAGACTTTTTAACCATTTCCTTTCCTAATTACTTCAAATTAATAGAAAAGTCAACAAAGAATATATCACAAACCATAGTAATAAGGAGAATATTTATACCTTTTCTCAACTCAACACCCATCTGCACCTAACTTGGATAAGTTCCCTGCAATTACTTGATAGTCTATTGCATTAACCACTAATTGTTTCTTTAGTGCAACTATTATGTTCGATGGACCCATTCTTGTACTTAAGAATTACATAATGTCTATGAAGAAGTCATCCACCATTCAAACTATGAATAAATGTGAATCTGTTAAACTATTATCTAGGTTCCCTACATCCTCTCCTGATAGAATACATGATAAGTGATATGGTCCTACATTCTCCCCCCCCAACAAATTCTCCATCTACAAAAGTAGCCATCCACAAATTCTTCCCCCAAAAACTATCTTGTTCACTAAGTATCTTAGTGTGGAATGGTCTGTATGCATCCTGAAATGAGAACCCAACAAATAATGTCTAAACTTTTGCAACACATATACCATGGCCAATCCCTCACATTTTTTCATAGTGTAGCTATTTTCTGTCGTTGACAATTTCCTACTTGCAAATGAAATTAGATGGTCTAACTCTCCTTCTTCTACCTGGGATAATACTACGCCCAAAGATATGGACGATACATCCACATGAAAATTAAGTTCCTTCTTCCAATATAGGAATATCATAATTGGTGCAGTCACTAACTTCTTCTTTAATGTGTACAAACCTTTATGGCAGTCCTCATTCCATTGGAATTTAGATTTGTTCTTCAACAACTTCTCCATGGGTGTTGTAATCTATGCATATCCATTAATGAACTTCCTGTAGTATCATGTATGGCCTAGGGTTTATGCTAACTGTCTTACTGATGTAGGTGGTTGTAAGTCCAAAATCACTACAATATTGGAAGGATCCACTAGTAATCCTTGCTTACATACCACATGGCCCAACAAAATTCCAAAAGGTGCACAAAGTATACATTTATTCAAGTTCAATGAAATATGACATTGTCTACACCTATCCAAAATTAGTCTTAGTACTTCTATGTGATTCCTCAAGAGACCAAACACAATCCAATTATCTAAATAAACTTCAAGGAACTTATGAATAAATTCTTTAAAGGTTGTGACCACCACTCTTGAGAAAATTTCAAGTGCATTATTTATCCCAAAAGGAATCACTTTGTACTGGTAGCTTCTCCACTCTGTTGCAGAAGTAGTCTTATATCTATCTTCCTACATAATCTTTATCAGGTGATATCCTGAGAATCTGTCTATGAAAGAGTAGGCCTCCTACCCCCCCTACATTCTTTAGAACTTCATATATAAAAGGTGTCGGAAATAGTTCATGAAGACATGCATCATTTATCTTTCTTAGGTATACACAAATTTTGATTCCCCCTATTTTCTTATCTTGTACTACCATTGGACTTATCCATTTTGATTCCACGACTGGTTCAATAATTCCTACTTCTAACATTTTGTCTATCTCTGCCTTTACCTTCTCTTCATATTTCATATTCAGTATATAGGTTCTTTGTCTTACTGGCTTAGCCTCTGGTTTCAAAAGGATCTTCATTTATCCTAGCTCACCAACTATCCCTTTCATTTCTAAAACCGTGGCTGGGAATAGATCTTGATACTCGTGCAATAAGTCTGCAATTGTTTCCATGGTTTTATCATTCTAGTAGTCTCCTATCTACACAAAATTTGGTTTCTCTTTCATCCCATTATTCACCTTACATGTCTTTAATGATTTTACATACACAACAGATCCAACCTCTAGACCTTCTACTATGCGTTCCCCCTTGATTTTAATAATTTGTATCTTTCTTGTATCCTCCTCATCTTGATCTTCTTGAGCCACATTATAATAATCTAGTAGTTAATAGATTGTCATAGAATTTATATGCTCACTACACACATGTACTACATCCATCCAAACTTCTTCCGAAAAACCACATTTCTAATGGCCTGAAAACATGCATCTATCAATGGAGATTCATGTTCAAAACTAAATGTTACTTCAAAACTTTGAGTTAGTTCATCCTAGTTTGTCATTTCTCTATCCATTTCTAGTTCCAAGTACCAGTTCTTGGGGATCATATCCAATGTATGTATGCACTTATGTGTTCATTCCTTGTTCGATATCAAACTCCATATCTTTCTACACTGTGAAATATGATATGTTGGGTCACTTACTTCTATATATTTCTGCACAGTATACTCAACCCAGATACCAAATCTAACTTGCATAAATATTTTACACTCCAACTAGTATTTTATTCCTTCTTTATGTGAATCCCACCATCTAGCTAGAGTGGCCTTCAAGGCAACATCTAATGCCAACAATATTTGTTTTTCAGGTATCTATAACTCAAGCGCCTTTACAAATGAGCCTATGTCAATCAAACCATCATACTTTGGTGGGTCACATAACTCCGTTCCAATCCAACACAATGACCAAGTAATGTGGGAACACCGTCTGGTTGATACTTCATGCACCCTTTGTTGCCAATGTTCTAGTCCTTCCTATGAATATGACGCACATGAGATAATGCTTCTCCAACTTAGTGCACCATATGCAGTCGGATTAACGTAGTCATCCATTCGTGCAGTCATATTATATAGGTTATCAATTTCTTTCCCTTTAGTGGGTTCGATATACCTATTTCCTTCTTTCAGATCCAATGATGTGGTAACCTTCAAGTCCCCTACTTCAAATATCATTTCCCTTCTCTTAAAATTAATAGTTTCCTTATTTTAAAAGGCCTATTCAAGCCCCATTAGCGTTGGGTATGGCTGACTATCATCCACAATCTCAATGACTTCAAAATATTCTACACTACGCACCCCATCCATGTTCACAGGTACCCCTAACAAATGACCAATTGGTACTATTTTGTGTTAATTCAACAATATTAACTAGACGGGAGACCAAATCAACTTTGACTTCCCCATCATTTACCATGTTTTATTTGGAAACACATTTACATCAGAAACCAAGTCCAAAATGACCTAGTCCATGTCATAATCCCCAATCTACACACTGAATCTGAACTCGTCCCTCATCCTCTTTTTGGGAAATACATAATTCACTACGCTCTATGTGGTAGGAAGTTCCATTTCTTGCACACAATGATCAATCATTCCATCCAATGCATTCAATGTATTTTCATCTTTCATCAATGCTAAACAACTTCTCATAAATTCTTTCAAAGGAATTTCCTTTTAAAGGTGCCTTTCCAGGGTAGTGCGATCATATATCAAAGTCATGTAAACCATATGGGTTGTATATGATGTTGATGTTATCCAATCAAGTTCTAGTATCACATTCCTTGTCTGTTGATATGTCTTTTTTTCTTGTTGTGGTTCAAATTTCAGCATAGGTCTTGTTGATTTCCTCACCCACTGCTCACTCTACCTCCCTCTGTTTGTTGCATCAGCTCCTATCCTAGATACTTTTCACGTGAAAGATACTATTTTGGGTCCTTCATCATGTATATTTGTTGATATATTTTGTACGTTCTTATTCAGATTCTAGTTCTAATTCCCTCTTTCTTGCCACTTTCCAAGTAGTTGCAGAAAGTCTTCGGTCACATGATCCAGTTCTCTACAATGCGTGCAGGTTGTACAAGGATTCAGGAAGTCATGAGCTAAGTGTCTAGATTGATTAAAATTGTAGAAAATTATTGTGCCTCTACCTCCTCTACCTCAACCTCTTCCAAACCCTCCTTGGTTTCCTCAATTAAAGCCTCTTTGATTATTATACTGTGGACCACCTCCTCATGTCACAAAAATTTTGTCCTGAATTATATACATATCTGAATTTTGCTCTATCATCATATCGAATGCATGAAGTTCCTTCTCATAGTGCCCTACTGACTTGCAAAAGTTACAAAATAAATTCCTTGGCATACTCTGGTATTTCTGCAGCAATAGATAATCATGCAGACAATGTCCCCATTTCTTGCATATTTCACATTACCCTTCTCCTGGTAATGGTTCGATGCTCTGGTCGCCAAATAATGTGAAAAAGTTAGTCATTAATCCTTATGGTGGCCTTCAGTCCTACACTTAGTACACTGTTATGGGGAAAATCACTTTGGGGAATGGGGTAAACAACAACAGATGAAAATGACTCCAGAAATCAACTCTAATATCAAGTATGCAATATAAAAAAATATGCTAACAAGACAAGATAAAGAGCCTACCTCATCCAAATGTTTGATGAATTCCACTGTTGAGAAATTGACTCAAAGAAATACACCTACAACTTTTCCTCAACAACCAAGATAGACAAGCATATGGTGATAATATATCAAGTTAGCACATATAATAGCATAATCCATCAATATTCATAACAAATATGCCCATGGAATAACAATTTAAATATTTGCAAGACATTAATTGGATGAGAAAAGAGTATTTCTATTAAAATGTAATGAACAAAAGTGTATGAATGACAAACTTCTGTGTCGGCACATTCAGATCCAAGAAAATAAGTCCCTTCCAGATGGGCCTACACCTCTTCAATCCTCCACCAAAGGCAAGCTCATATAAGAGAGACAATGAGGTTATCCATCAAATAGGGAAGATCTTGGGGGATGAACAATGTTTTTAGACTTAAAAGGACGAAGGGATGCAGACTCAATATGAAGTGAATAATTACTCCAGAGTAAATTTTTTCTCAAAGTTGAATTCTTCTCCTCTTTTCCACATCTTGGATGTGACCCATTTATATCCTTCAAATGGAACTAAATGGATGAGTCAGAACATTTTCAGTATATGGAAGGTCAAGGATCATGGATCGTGTGACATGACATGGAAAATCGACACCATTTTTTAATTTTGAGCACAAAACCCGATGTATGTGGGTTGTAATGGTACAACCTATGTATACACATGTTGTATAGCTATTAGGTCACATATCTGTGGAAAAATAATTTTGTATCTCTGAGAACTGAAAAAAAGGGACTTCAAGTCTGCATAGGGAAATGGAAAAGGCATTCTGAGCAAATTTCCATAGGGTGAGGAAAATATTTCTATAACAAATCCCCCCTAATGTGTGAGGCCATAGAAGTATCTACGATGGCCAAAATATATTATAATTCCTACAAGTGGAGTAATGGAGACCTAGTTGGACGAACTAGTTTCTCATAAGAATATTACAATCCATACTGACTTTGCGTACATGGATGCCAATTTTAATTACACTACAGATCCATGTGGAAATATACCAAACAGTTTTTCATGGCCATGAATAGGAAATACAAGAGTAGATACATGCAATAGGTTGTCATAGTCATGAACAAGGCCCAGTGAAAACCAGTCTCAAAATCAATCTAGATATATATGTATACAATGGAGTACAATATGATCTCCCATGATCACTAAATTCATATAGGTACTTGTCCAATGAATGATAACAACAACTCAGAAAATTTGCGACTATGAACTAGTTTCTTCAAGTATTCTACATGATCCTCCAAAGGTGCAAGTCTACATTATGTGAATAAAGGAGTTTAGGTCGAACACAATGAGACTTCGTTTGATTACCGATCATTAAGGTATACCATTAACAAACGCGAGACAACCTACCGATAATGAAAGTAGGTATCAAGGCAACGGGTACATTCTTACAAGTGTGAATAAAGGTGTTGAGGTTGACCACTTGAAGAATCCATCGATTAGGAGACATTGATGTATTCCCAACTGTTGATGGTGAGAGAACCTGAAAATGACTATTGCAAGCCTCTAGGTACTCATACGACTCTAGGTCTCATTTCTAGAATATATGGGTTGAATTCAATTGAAGGAGACCCGCTGAAAGGAGAGAATTAAGGCATATCTCATCATTCAAAATGAGGTATAAAGTGAGATCTTGATGATTTGGAGGAAGTCATACTAAGAACATGTTCACGAAAAAATGACCCTGTGTGTCTTTCGCATGCACTAGATGCAAGCAGTGCACGAAAAATACCCTTTGAATAGTAGCCAATAAGGGAAAATTCCAAAAAAGGTGAGGAACCCACTAATAAGGATAATGGCATCCAAGACACTGCATGAATCCCACTATGTGAATATATTTCTTGTCGTCGAACACAAGGGAAACTCCCCATTCAGGGACCAATGAGGAAATGTCGATTGTTGGGTTCAAGGCTACCTACCCATAATGAAAGTAGGACCAGGGTGCATGAAATGAATACAACTTAATGTAACTATTAGACACATTGAGGGTACGATCAACATGGAAAATAAAGAGTTCTGAGAAATGGATAACACGGGCTGATAGACATCCTTTGAATAAGAGCATGAGACATATGGATGAATCTGGAAACATAGACTTAATGATGAAAATTTGTGTTGAAGGAGACATCAATAAAACTCTCCATAGGGATTGAAAGAGTAACCACTTGGGAGAGTAAACTCTATGTAACAAGATCAGCTTCCTAAGGTCATGCTAATCCCAAAATTTTGATGACAAGTGGACTCGAAAGTTTGTGCTTTGTTCAAAGGTGACACAATTGTTGCTAACATAAGATACTATTCTTTTCCCGTCCGTCTTTTTTTTTTATTCATAGTCAAATGAATGCTATGATACATAGGAGGAAACAAGTGTCGCTAGTAAGAAACTAGTTCCAACAGTGGAACATACATATGCTCAATGCAAATATGTGCATGTAGGATATATAAAATCGGGAGAATGTTTCCTCTTGGGGTGTAGGGTGTCAAGCTACAAAGGATATAACCAAGGCTCTGCTTGGATGATGATGTAAACTATTGAGGTGATAGGCTTATAATGCAAAAGAGACCCAGAAATAGGTTCAATACTGCAAGCAAGAGAATGAGATACAATTACAACTTAATGACAAAGAATGTCCCTTTTGTAAATTTAGTCTACTTGGTTTGAAAAAGGGTTAAACTTACACCAAATAGAATTCCTTTCAAATATAATTTATGAGTGTGAAGGAGACAAGTTCACTCAACAATCTTTTCTCTTTTTGAGAGAGTCGAAAAAGAGCTTAAATTAGACTTGTTGGGAGTCCCACAGGTATAGGTCATCATGCTTATGAGTAAGAAATGAGGTTCAAACACAAAGTCATATATTATCTATAAGGGACTCCCAGTCCTATAGACAAAATCTTTGCATGGGCATTGAATGGCATAGAGGTTCGAACTAGGGCACCCATGTGTGGTAAGTCTCTACCATTCAATAATGACACTTCTAGTTGTAGAAAGAAGGTCATGTGTCACTACTATATGGGTTTGTACCTAAGACATACGAATTGTATTTATAGGATAATGAAAATGTGAAAAACGAAGTGATGGCCTATCCTATATGCTGGTCAATGGAAATACCTACCAAATTTACAAACAGGTGACATGGTGCTATAAACCACAAGAATCCATGGATACAACCACCAAAACCAACTCCATCCATTGCATTATTAGTCCACTAGGCCAAAATATTAGCAAAAACTATGCGAAGTGGGTAAATTTTTTCTATAAATAGTGAAAATAGCCAATTTTACTATACCATTTGTATTTTTTACCCAAATAATGCATTTTGGACCAAATTGCCCCCGAGTTTCAACTGAGAATTGTAGGAGCTATGAGTGATGAAATCGAGAACCGTCTGGACCAAGTAAGTCTTCTTTCCCTTCTCTTAATTTCTTTTTGTTTAAAATTTTCAATTAGGTTTCAATTCTTGAGTATTTGAAGGCATAAATTATAAACTAGGGTATACGCGGGTTGTAGATCATCGAGTCACATAGACGCATCCCTATACATGAATGTTATCAAAACAGACCATGCATATGCATCCCTATATGCGATTGTGTAAGTTGTATCTCACGTACAAGTCCGTGGATTTAATTTTTAAAATGTTACTGACTCAAAAATTGATTTTAAACTTGCAGAATGGTGCTAGAGTGGAGAGAAAGAGGGCATGAATTGGTTGATGTTTTATTGGAAATATATCCAGGAGCCCAAATGGCATTGACAAGATGTGGGATATATAAATTTTGGGATCCCAAAGGCATGAGAACTCAAGTGAGACTTCTCTAGATGTTGGTGAACTATTGGGATCTAGATAGAGAGGCCTTCAACCTCGATGGTAAACCATTGAGGATTGAAGTCAAGGACATATACTTTCTGATAGGATTTTCACATCAAGGTGAGGTGGTGAAACTCAAGGCCTGGGGATCTTGGATTGGCATGAATATAGAGGAATGCATAGCCATTCATTACGTTGCAGGGATCGAGAAGGTAGGGAGCCAACACCCAATCAAAGCGATCAACAACCTGAGTCTCAAGATCATTGTCCTAGTGTTGACACAGATCACAAGTTTGGCCTCATTGCATCAGGCATCAAGGCCACTTATGTTATACTCAGTGGAGTTCTTACGACCCATGGTTTATGACTGGTGCACCTCACTACTGGTCAACATGAAGAGCCAACTAATAGATTGCAAACAGGGTAGAAAGAGGAACTTCGGGTTCATGTCTATCCTATATAGTTTTTTCTTTGGGTGAGTTCTGAGCTTGGGCACTAGAGTCGATATTTTTTTGCATGGACCTCGTGATCCATCCATGACTCAGTGGACTGAGGCAATGAGGCGGTTGGGGGGTGGTAGAGTACCAACACCATACAATGATGATTTTTTCTTCTGGTGGCATTCACAGGTGATAGCTATGGAGGAATACCTTTATGCAAGGATTGACTTCAGAGGAGATACAAACATTCCATTACCACTAGGTTTCACCTACATAGACATAGGTATGCAATTATTTTTTGAATATTTCATTTTTTTGTATTTGTGTAGAAGAAAACAAAAATATTTTTGGATGATGTCAAGTACTAATTAAAACATGTATGTTACACAGATGTGGGTCTGCGATGGCCAGACAGACTTCCATGACACCGACGGATGCACCAGGGGGATGAGTCAGTGGGAGGAGATGCTGAGAGAGTTCTTCAAAATGTGTAGGCCAACCTTTCTCGTTTTCCGCAAAGAATTCCCATGGCTCAGGTAGAGGATCTTTCATAGGCGATGCAATGACAGGTGGTAGGTGTGCCCCATTCTTGGGTGCAACTCTTTTGGCGTGTCACAAACGTCGTACTATCCTATCATGACACACATCTAGAAACAACAAACGTAGATGTCATGATTATTGTATTGATCAGTCGTATATGTATTTTGAGGGTGTGAGCCCCAATTTTTTACTATGAAACCATATTTTTTTGGAGAGATAAAATAAAAAAAACATTGGTCTTTGGATTTACTTATATTACAATGTGTACATTTGTGAGTGTGTTTTATTTACTTTAGTTATGTGACAAATTCCAACCTAAAACATAATTAGCATATGCATCAGATACATAATTAGAACTTCTAGGTATGTGATTATAAGTAATAAAAGCAAAATGTCATTCCAAAAGTCATGCCCGTAAGAATCATTGGAGTAGAGTAGGGTTTTGCACACGATAACTGTCATTCTAATAACTGGGAGTCGAGTTGAACTTATAAAGAATGAATACCATGTGAAATGACATCGCATAAAAGCTCTATAATGGTGCTATATTCAACCACATTATTCGTTAATGGCCCTAGGAAAATGCCGCTTGAAGACACCAGTTGACCCTTAGGTGAGTAAACAACCCAAGCAGTGGAAGTAAAGTTCCTTGTATGATGACTAGCTCCATATGTGAATTCTAATTAGACCGAATACTATGTTGAAATCTGCCAACCAAGGGAAATCTCAATAAGCAAGTTGAGGATGAAAGCAGAAAAAATATACACTAAAATACATTAGTATACAGTTATGCCCAAGATTGGGTCTCAAGTGTAGTATCTTTTCAAGTAGAGACCATACTTGGGCTCAAACTGCATATTCCATTCATAATGTAGGTTTCTTTTTGTAAGAAATGTCACACGATATACGGACCGTGCCACATGGGGTTGAACTTGCCTTCCCCCAGTGGTTCTTTGGCCTGGTCATACAAGAGGACCAAGTCACCCTCAGCATATTGTTGAGGACAGATAGAATTATCATATTGGACCTTGACAGGTAATTTATTTGCTTCGATAGCCATAGAGGCATCTCAACGCTGCTCATATAGAATCTCTAGGTGTACGAGGCGTTGCTTGAGATTGGAAGTGTCAGGTAGGACCGTAACTGCCAATCTAAGAGAATGGATTTTACATTCAATAGATAGGAATGAATCCACAACATGTACTAACTGGAAAGGAGAAAAATTGGTGGAAGTCTTAATCGAGGTTCAATATGCCCAAAGCATAGGGTAAAGCATGATTTTCTAGTCAGATTTTCTCTCGCTGACAGTTTTCTGCAAAATGGTCTTGAGAGACTTGTTCATGATCTCCACTTGTCCATTTTCCTGGGGGTAGTAAGGGTAAAAATGACCATGTTTAAACCCTAGTTTATATTCTAATTATTTCATCATTTCATTCTTAAAGTGACTACCATGATCAATGACAATCTCACTCAAGATTTCGAACCTGGCTGTAACTTGATTGAACAAAAAAAATGTAGCAGTCTTACCATCGTATTTAACTATAAGCATGGCCTTATCCCACATAGTAAAGTATTTTGTGGCTGCAATAATATGTTGATGCCCCCCAGCTGAAGTTGGGTTGAAATCCATAAAATCCACCTCCCACTTGGTGAAGGGACTAACGGTAATAACCGAGTGAAGAGGGGATGGATGTGAGTGCATATTATGAGTGAACACTTAGTAGGGGTGACAATTCTTGACCGCTTCGACAGAATCTTTAAAAATAGAATGCCAAAAATAACCAACTCATAATACTTTTTGGGTTGTCGCAAGCCTAGATAGATGACCACCATAAGCCCCACTGTGAGAATCATTAAGGACAGACTCATGTTTTTCGTGAGTCAAGCAATGACACAATATATTATCTACTCCTCAAAGATACAAAGTGTCATCTACGATAAGGTAGTTCTTAGCTTGATATCATATACATCGTTGATCATCTCTAGAAAGATGTCGAGGGAACTTCAAGGTTTGAAGATAGATCACGATATCTCCATACCCGGGGCCTGACAACAAGACAAGGAAAAAATTTTCATCCGCAAATGAATCAACATGAATAACATCCTCATCTAACCAAGGGAAGTACGATATTAACTCGGTGAAAACTAGTGATTTCTTGGATTTTGCTGAATAAAAATCGAGATCAAACTCTTGCAAGATGACAATCCATTTATTATATTTTCCCCCTATGATACGCCAAGTAAGGACGTATTGAAATGGATCGACATCAGCAACCATGGTAGTTTTTCAAAGAAATATATAGTTTCATAATCGTTGAACTGCGTGAAATACAACCAAATCTATCTTCTCAACATGAGAATACTTGAGTTCAGGGCCGACTAAGTTTTGAATAAGATAGTAAACGACATGCTCATATAGCTCATCATCCTCCTAAACTAAAACCATACCAATCGTCCCTTTGGATGTGGTGATATAAAGCAAGTAATATCTATTGTAGTCTGGAGGATTTAGCAGAGGTGTAAATACCAAGGCTTTCCTCAAAGAATCGAAGGATTCTTGGGCTCGCTCATCCCATATAAAAAGATTTTCCTTCTTCAAGAGACACATGCAACCATTAGTGCTATTGGCATATTTTACTATAAACCAACTAAAAAAGTTAGCCTTCCCCTTTAAACCATGCAGCTGATGAATAGTGCATGGGGGAGGAAATCGAAGTATCACCTCAACCTTTAATGGATCCACCGTGATCCCTATATTAGAGACTAAGAATCCTAGAAGACGACCCGACTTAATGCAAAAGATGCACTTATGAGGGTTCAAATGGATTTGGTAATAGTTACATCTTTCAAAAACTAGCTGAAGGTGGGTAGAGTGATCCACTCTCTTATGGGAGTGAGCAGCAAGATCATAGAGATAAGATTCGACTATATGCTTGAGCTCGTGAAATGCAAAGGTCATGACTCATTCGAAGGTCGCTTCGACGTTTTTAAGGCCAAAAGGAATTTTCTGGTATGCGAAAGTAACCCAAGGAAAAATGAATGTTGTCTTATGTTGATCCTCGGGTTTAATTTGAATTTGGTTATAGCTTGAAAATCTGTCCATAAAAGAAAAAACATCACTTCCTGCACACTCATTGAGAATCTGATCAATGAAGGGTGTCGGGAAGTTGTCTTTAGAACATATCTTATTCAGGTCTCAAAAATACATGCATGCACGGATGGTTCCTTACTTCTTATTCACAAGAATGGTATTGGATACCCTTTCATTCAAGGGAACCGGGTAGATAAATCCAACATTAAGCATTTTCTCTAACTCACACTTAACAGAAGGGGCCTTCCTAGGATTGACAATTCTAATTCATTGTCAAACAGGTTTAGCATCTAGGTAGGTTTTATTCTCATGTTCGACAATTCGAGGGTCGATTCCTAGAATCTCTTCATATGACCAAGAAAATACATCACAAAATTCTTTGAAGAGCTTAGTGTAGATCAAAATTTCTTCCAACGAACAATCTGCATCGATATATACATTTTCAACCTTACCAGGAATACGAGAGATATCGATTGTGATGGTAGGAGAGATACTCGCCATGTTTCGTTCAACATAAATTATGTGCGTATCAGGTGGGACTCTGGTGTGCCCAACTATCTCGCTCAAGGTAGATATAAAATCATCTTGTTCAATTCTACCCAGTTCTAGGAGGAAATGAGAGCAATGGTGCATATCATCCCATAGCCTATCACAACCATTCATGGCCTCTATGATTTCTTCATCTGAGGGTAAAGTATCATCAAGGTAGTCGTGTGAGAAAGATGGTGAAGTGGCCCATACGGGATTAAGAACATGATCATCCTCATCCTTCTACGAGGCGACAAGATTTGGGTCCATAGAATATTCAAGAATAGCCTCATACACTATCTCTTCTGTCGAAAGTGGCATATCCATTCCAATATGTGATTGACCTTCACAAGACGTAGCCGAGAAAGGTAGGGTCCAAGCATTGTTAAAATACAAAGTGCAGAAAGGAACGAACCTCATTGAAAAAGAAGACCTACTGGACATGGCATATATATGATGAATTGGTGCCATGAAATCAAAGGTAACCATAAGGGATGAATACATTTTGACACCAATATTCTCAATTGTTAGCTGAGAATTGTCAATCACGGGGATCGACAGTTCAACTAATGCATTGGGGCTAGTTTACACAAAGGACAACTAATCGATCGTCACGATCTTCCCATCGTGAGGAAAACATAGAGTATGAAATACATACGACATGATTGCAGTCATAACATAGGTCTAGTTATTTCCTAGCTACAATTTATAGTCAAGGGGTGCATCAAACACCTCGACATCCACCTCCACCCTCTTCCCATCTAACTAGAATAGGAAGGCAAAAAAAATACCATGGGAATGGAAAGATTGAAAATAAAATTTGATTAACATAGTCGAATATTGAGAGAGGTTCAGAGAGCCAATGGCTCTCCAACAGGTTAAGGACATGATGCATGTTGCAGTTCCTTCATCAATAAAAGTATGTTGATTGTATACCTTGAGTAATCCACATGGATTTTGAATACCACATGGTAAAGAAAGAGAGGCTTCACATCTGTGAAATCAAAATTGATAACCTTAGAGCCACATGGGTCTAGAGCTCCTAACATAGATATCAGGGCATTCCTTTATGAAATACATGCTTGGAGTACCTCCAAAGCCAACATTGCGCAAGGGGTTTGACCTAGATTCTCAACAATAGAGTAATTATGGGCGACTCTAGCAATAGGGTTGTGGGTAGAGAACTTGCGTACTCTTTTCAGAATACGAGGCGAAGGCTCTGGATTTTTTATCTGTAAAGGTGTCTCCAGAGGAGGGGGAGACTCTAGAATATGTACAGTTTGTGAAGAACTATAATCGTGAGACCAAGTGGCTACATTAACCTAATACTTGACCATATTGATGCATAGACAATCACCATCTTGCACCAATGGGTTTTGAATCCCACTCACTACATTTCCAGTATTGGAGGAGCTCAAGGCCATGTGTTGATTATGTGGAAAAGGATTAGTCAGCACAGCTAGTGGTGTAGATAAAATCCTCGCAACTTTCACGAGTTTGGGGCATAAGTGGGTAAGGTGATCGTCAGTAAAAATATTGCAAGGAAACTTCACCTTTCACCTTTCTTTCTTTCCCTCACCGACATTATTATTTGACTTCTCATTATTAACATTGTCCTTGGGTTTATTATTATTATTACTTCTCCCACCTTTAAGATTGTTACCACGTCCTTTCTTTGTATTTCCTCCTGGTTGTTGGTTACCATTCGGGTTGGTCGACGATTGTACATAATGTACATCCGCCGACTAAGTGGGAGTGGAAGACACAAACGAAGCTTTCCCTCTTACAGAATAGTTTAGAGACAACTCTTTCAACTACCTTGTCACCAAGTCTGTAGATTTCACATTTGCGGAGCCTACAATACCATCGGCATGAGGCCCAAGATTTTGTCTAGGTTTGTAGCTTTACCTCGGTGCATCTGGGAGAATTTCATATAAAGTACCAGACTGAGAATATATAATATCTAACTATTGGGGTTTAAAAATTACTTCTTCCTCATATGTAACTACGGATGTCGAAACAACCTTCAAAATATAAGGTTGTAAAGACTTAAGGAACCATTCCAAAAGGAACTCTGGAGGTATGTAGGCCTTGATCAACATATTCCATATACAAAAATCTTGGATGTGATCCAAGATATGGGTGGATTTACCCTGGAGGAAGGCTGGTAGAAGTTCTATGTCGGCATCGTAACGAATCAACAATTGGAAGTGGTTGAGGAAGACTAAAACCATATGATTAAAAGTTTCATACATACCCCCTTGTATATCTATGTACCATTTCACTGCAACTCTCGTGAGGGTGCATTGAAACAATATTAAATGAATAGAATCGTAGTTAAGGGAATTAGAAGAGAACTAATGATGAAAATTAGTGACGTGATCACCAATATCCTCACTAGTCTTGCCTTCGAATTTCAGAATATCTGAAGGAAGCTTATTGAGGATGGGGGGCCATGTCATGTCATGACACATAGGGTCATTCATTAATCTAGAGAAGTCTGGAATATTGAGCATGGCCAAAAAAGGGAGACGGGGTTGTGGAATCTAGCCCCAAGCTCCTGGGAAAGATTTTTGTTGGGGAATCGCAGCCCATCCAGGGTTCTGGTATGCACCATGGCCTTATTGGGATTGTAAAATCCCCCTCCTAACTAATTCATAAGGAGTTTTTTAGGCACCATTCCAGTAAAAATGTTATGATGAGGATTTTAAATATTTCCCCCAGTCGGAGTAGCTCCAGGTTAGGGGTTTCCCAAGGTGTGAAACTGACCTCCTCTAGGTGTGAATCTAGAGGATAGAGGTGGTTTTTTCATTCCAAATGTGTTGGTCAGAATCTACGTGGAGGAGGTAGGTGTAAAGGAGGAAACATAAGCAACATCTTGTTCACAAGGTTGACCACTCCATCTAGGAACATTAAGACCAGGATTAGACCTAGGGTGAAAAGGTGGTAGGCTTCCAACCGTAGGAGTCATTTGAGGGATATGAGCACCAAAAAAAAAGAATGGAATATGTGGAGGAGCCATGCCCCCAATTCCAATACTAGTATTCAACTTATACGCTGGAATGGAGGATGAAAATTGTGATGTGAAATTCATAATACCATAAGAAAAAGGGCTAGAGGCCGTAGGGATGGACTAAGTATTGTATCTAGGTGTACCAAAAATGGACCCAAAAGGGTTCGTCACAATGGGTTGAGTAGCAACCGCAGGCTGGATAAGAGTGATGATGGGAACCGTCGACACTACAACCATAGTGGTTGAATGTGTCAAAGGAACACTATTAACTATAGTAGGAATGGGAGTCAAAGAACTCTCAATGTCTTTCTGACTCGACTCTATACTCATTCTTGTATGATCACAAGTTTGGTAGGTGGAGGGGTGTGTACCATGTTTGATAACTTTACTCCTTTTATAAGGAAAAGACTCAATATGCAATGGTAACCTTAACAAATGATGAGACCTATGAGGAAGCTAGTATGGCTCCACGATGACTCAAGACTTGAGATATAAAAACAAATCGTAAGGCCAACTAATAATCAAAGAGAACACAAAAATAAAAATAAAAAAGGCCAATATGCACACAAACAGGATAAAGTGGTTGAAATGGGCCTCCCTCCCTAAAGTAGGCACGCCTCGCCCAAGTGGGGTCTAAGACTCCCTGAAAAATATTGGAGGTATCAGAATCAGTTATAAGGGCCCTTGTGGGCTTAACAACCAGTCGTTCAGATCCCCTCGTAGAGATAATCCTCCATAAAGGTTGTGTGTTGTTTGACCCTTATCTGACCCAGGGTACCTGCAAAATAACCCCTGCAAGAAACCTATGTGGTACCTATGTCAAGAAAATAAGCCACCACGATATAACTGATGCGCAGGCGAACAATCGTAAGTCAAGTCTACGTTATGGGCATGGTAGCAAAGCTCAAAATATTGAAAGAACCACCTCTCATAGAGGTAAAGGTACTAGAAATACCCTCGTATTCGAATAGATCCCCAGAAATATCTCTGACACTAATAAGGTATTGGGGGGATATCCCCTTAATGAACTTCACGGGACCTTGTGCTAAAATTCGATGTAAGCGGAGCATCCTAAAATCACCAATTATACAATGGATTTCACCACTCCCTTAGTTAGACACATATGTTGAATTTGATATATTTGGATAAGTTTACTCACAAAATTCTATTCCAAGGCTCTAAATCCTAAGCTAGTTTGTTCACCTTGAAAAATAAAATCGATTCTAATCAATTTTAAATTTATCAACGTTACGTTTAGTGAATTTTCTTACTCGAAAAGGTGTGGTCATGAAAGTGATGATGTTATGGCTCAGCAAGTAAAATAAATGAATATGAATAAAATGCAAAGTCTTAACTTCAATTCCCAATAAATGATAAGCTTTTCAAAATGCAACTTTCAATTTAATTCTGTAATTTAAAATAAGATGTTATCTTTCCATACATGTACTAAGATCAATGATAATAACCCAAAATATCCAATGCCAACAATGCCAAATGTATATTTTTTGTATTTTCAATATAAAAGAATGAAAATGCAAGGATTGAACAACAAATTGATATAAAGACTCTACTTTATGTAAACAGAGACAAACCAAGAAGAATATCAAGAAGAGAACACCCATCCCAATATGCAAGGAGAACCAATGAAAAAGATGATGAGAAAGAAAAAAAAGCCCAAAAATTCAACCAAAGAAAGGTTTCCTATCACTCTCTAGGCACTTAACAGTCATGGAAGAGACCTAAGAAGCCTCAACAACCATTAAAACTTACCCATCAAACTCAACAATCAAGAAAACACAGATGATGTATGCGACTGTTCAGGAGAAAACCACGTATATACGCTTCCTACAAAATGACAGATCATGTATGTAGGCGATTTTCAGGAAAAAAACCACTTATATGTATTGAAACACTGTCAGGTTAAGGATAAGGCCAAGAAACTCAGACTCAAAATGAACAGAGGCTATCAAGAAATCCGACGACAAGAAAATCAAGATAAACGAGAGCAATCAAAGGAGAAAAACACTCCAAACCCCGAAAAGAAGATTCCCTCCCTAGTATGGTCGTCGATTTTGTTGCGAGGAAAATCACTCTATGGCATGGGGTAAACCACAATAGACAGAAATGACTGCAGAAATCAACTCTAATATCAAGTATGTTATATAAAAAAATATGCAAACAATACAAGATAAAGAGCATACCTCGTACAGACGTTTGATGAAGTCCATTGTTGAGCACTTGACTCAAAGCAATACACCTGCAACTTGTCCTCAACAATAAAGATATGCAATAATATGGTGATAATATATAAATTTAGCACATATAATAGCATAATCCATCAATATTCATAAAAAATATGCCCATGGAATAACAATTTAAATATTTTCAAGACATTAATTGGACAAGAAAAGAGTATTTCTGTTAAAATGTAATCAACATAAGTGTATGAATGAAAAACTATTGTGTCGGCACATTTGGAACCAAGAAACTAAGTCCCTTCCATATGGGCCTCCACCACTTCAATCCTCCACCAAAGGCAAGCTCATATAAGAGAGACAATGAGGTTCTCCATCAAATAGGGGGCTGAACAATGTGTTTAGACTTAAAAAGACAAAGGGATGTAGACTCAATATGAAGTGAATAATTTCTCCAGAGTAACTTTGCTCTCAAAGTTAAATTATTCTCCTCTTTTCCATAGCTTGGATGTGGCCCATTTATATCTTTCAAATGGAACTAAAGGGTCGATTTAGAATGTTTCCATTATATGGAAGGTCAAGGATCATGGATCTCGTGACATGACATGGAAACATGACACCATTTTTTTTAATTTTGATAAAAAAATGCGATGTACGTATGTTGTAATGGTGCAACTTGCGTATACATCTGTTGTGTAGTTGTCAGGGCGTGTATATGTGGAAAAATACAATTTTAATCTCTGAGGATTGAAAAAGGGGACTTCAAGTCTGCATAGGGAAATGGAAAATGCCTTCTGAGAAAATTTGCATAGGGTGAGGCAAATCTTACTATAACATACACCAGACTTGTTCTTGCTTCTCCTTTCCTTTCTTCAGTTATTCTAGTTGGATTGTTAAGAAAACTAACTATGTATGGACTTGATCCACCCCCCCACTATCTTTTATAGGCGACACTTCCATTTTCATCGCAATATACAAAGCTTCAAGATACGATGCAACTTTATGTTGTATCAATGAGAAACGAATGCGTGGTAATAGTCCTGCAATAAACCATTGTCTATGTTGTTGATTGATAATTTGTAATTTTAATCTACCCATCAAATCCTTAAATATTTAATCATAGTCCCAAACTGAATTAGTTTCCACTTGTTTGATTTCCTTCAATATTGCGATGTACTGCAACTCATATTTCGGCTTCTTGAACTCTTTCAATAATGTTTGTCTAATTTATGCTAGTGTCCTTGCTTGACCTATAGGTATAATACTCTACAATTTCATGTACCATACTAATGCACAGCCTCTAAAAGTTGTTGCCAACTATGCAATCTTTGTGGCCTCATCCTGAACATTTTTCGTAGCCCAAATTGTCTCACACACAAATAGATGTTGTTTTGGGTCCTCTGACCAAAATCCCTGGAACTCAAGCATTATCAATGTGTTGTCTAACCCTGACATGTTGTTTTGTGTAGTACCTCCCCTTGGTGATGTTGGTTGACTCTGACTTTACGTATTTCTTCCACTTATTTGGATACTACTTGTTATCACTCCAAGAAACTCTTTGAGGTTGTAAGACAAAGATGGTTGGTAACTTAAAGTAAACTTGTTTTTGTGTTTTTGTATGTATGGATCAATGGGATAACTCAACTACAATATAGTATCTAGACAGTCAAAATGAATAAACAAATAAACCAATGCCCTCAAGGATCAATAATCAGATAATAGCTTTAAGTGGGTGAAGAAGACAATGCTTATAAACCAGATACACAATGATGGGTTTAATAAACAATGTAAGAAACTATTAATCAAGTTATGAACTGACTAATGAGATGACAGTCATTTTGCAGTTAAAACAACTTGAATAAGAGTGCGAAAGAAGGGTGGAAATCTGACATTAATAGAGAGAGAAACTTGTGATCTGTATTATCATATGAAAAGTTTGTTACAAAGGTATAGTTCCTGTATCCAAAATCGACCCCTCTTTACTTTATCAAAATGATAAGTATTTATATCCCTTACAATAGATCTCAGATCCCTGAAAAATGGATCTAGATTTCTAAATATAGAAAACATAGTGTAAACTAATTACAAATAGGTAATTGAAAATCTACTCGATATGGATCGAATTGTTTTCAAAGGGTATTTGACATCTAGTCTTCATCATTTCTATGTCTCTGATGTGTCATGGAGGAAAGGAAACATGTCTTTAGTGGTTGGAAAACTTTCAACAGCTGTGAACAAAGCTTTGTTAACCCATTAAGCACTCACCTCCTATATCTCCACGAATCTTTGAAGCTGAATATTTCATGATTTGGTGATTAATATTTTTTATGCTCTCTTATCTTTTAAATCACCCAAAAATTGCTTTGTTCGAGCTCAAATCTTCAAAATTCTTTCTTTATGGTTTCACCAGCTATCCCACCTTAGAATTTTTTAATTAGCTGATGAAAGGTTTGCTTTTCAACAACTAATTGGTTATAATTGCGCCTTTTGTGCTGGTGAAAACTTTCTTTTAATCAAAGGAAAACCTTTCATGTTTAAAATCAAAAATTCATTGTTTGCATCCACTGACAAAGAGGATCTGATACCCTTTGTCTTCAAATGTATCCTATCATACCCTTGAGCAAAAATAAAAAATAGAGTATAGACAAATATAAATGACTGAGCTCCTGTAGATTACACTGATTGCTTGCTGACTATGTAGTCTGGCCCTTGCCAATGTTCCGATCCTCAAATCTTCATAGGTTTTCCGTATATCTTTTAAGAACCAAAACTTGTTCTGCATTTTCTTCTGAAAATTATTCAATACTTGACTATTTCAACCTTACATCAACATAATCTTTGGGATAAGTATTCTGTGAATAGAGCCTTTTAAGAATGTCAACCAATTCTTTGTTTTATTAAATGAGTTGCACACAGATATCTTCATATAGGCTCCATTCATAGTCAGAGTGTTTTATAACTGAATAGACTCATATTTTGAATTGTGAGGTATTTCAGAGGTGTAGGTTTTCTGTCAAAGTGATTCTATTTGTTGTTGATAGCGTGGTTGTTCACTTGCTCAATACAGGTTTTTATAGTTCATCTTACAAATAATATAATTTTTTCTTCCCCAACTGGCTTTAAGGAAACCTCAAAAAAGGGATATCATAGGTCCTGTAACTTCTCCAAGCTATATATGGTAGGGGAAGTGAATATTTTATAGGTTCTTCACAAGAAAGGTTCTAAAACCTCTAGAGTGACAATCCAGGATGAGACGCTTGTTCTAAAACTCTTTCCCAAAAATGGTCCAAAAGGTTGATATTCCCATGCCTGTATATCCCTTAGATATAGGAATTTCTCAAGATATTCAAATGATGATGGTTAGATAAAGATGAAAAGAGCATCTAATTTATTGTTCTTAACAGACCTTCCTTCTTGAAAATCAATTTCCAAAATGCATCTCTTCTCTGCATCCATTACTCGATATGCTTTTTTGATGAAGAGGAGCAGGTACCTGCATGTTCATTACTTATCATGGCCCGATATATGAAAATGAAACTCCTTAGACACCTATATAATCATAGCCAAAACTTGACCTCCCTTCTTGTTCCTCGTGGTGCCCTTTGTATGGGGTCTCATGCCTGCAAAATTTTTATCAAACAGTGCATGGACACATTTCACGGAAATTCAGGTATTACAATCTTTGCATATGTCGAGGTTTTATTAGGTAACATCAATGAGATTCATATCATCTTGATGTTGGGATTTGATGACTTGAAATGTGGCATAACTCGTGGCTTGGTTTCAATATGACTTATGGCTCAATGATGGGCTTTGACATGTGGAATCGATTTGTGAGTTGGCCTTGTGTGTTGATTTGTAAGTTGAATCGAGGCTTAGCTCTTAGCTTGGGCATGTGAGTGTGTGCTAGGCTTTGTATTGTATTTTGTAGACCTTGGCATAGATTTATAATTAGGATGATGACTAGATTTGGACTTAGAACTTTAGATTTAGTATAGGATAAATCCATTTAAAAGCATGATCCTCTTTTAATAAAAATCTCAAATAAAAGAAACTAGGAATACATCAAAATCAAGAATAGATTGTGCAAAGTTCAAATGATATTTTTAACCATTTATTCACGGGTCAAGAGGATGAAGCCAAAGGAGTTTTGGGGAAAAGTAATTAATCGGGTGCTTGATAAAAATATGGATGTTAAGACACTGGCCAAAAGACTGAATAAAACGATAAATCAAGTGAAGAGTGATGAAAACATTCATCAAAACACCAGTGCATTTTGATCACTAACAACTGGCTCCAACTGGGATGGAGACCTCCCTGCGAGGTTTCCAAGAACCTAGTAGTTCTAGTCACCTTTAGTATTGGGAATGGAGTCATATGGCTTGTACCATTGGGCTATGGAGTCATCAGGCCTTTACAACTGATTCCCTGCAAACTTGTATCATGCATGTAGCCTCTTGTATCCTTCTCTGCTTATTCAACAACTGAAAACGTCTGAAAGAATCTAGGGTGAGCTTATTCTCTCTACCTACTTATACTCTAACTAGATCTGTAAAGAAGACTGATCAAGTAAAACTAAATCTCCAATGCAACCAAGAAATAAATTGATTTATTGGTACCCTCCTTGATCTGAATCCGAAAAATAAAGGAAACCATAGCATGCAGAAATATAGTTTGAAAAGATGGCAGAACCAACCATCATCTGACAAAAATATCTTGACATTTATGCTACTCATAAACTCCAAATAGTCAGCAATAGGGTCAATAAATCCACAAAGAAATACCTCCCTTTGCTTCTGTTCCAACTGAAAGAAAAGTTGCTTCTTTTTTTCTTAACCGATGTCAATGTTGAATGTGGACTATTCTTCCTCTGTCAAATGAAAAAACAATCTCAACTACTAATATGAAACTTTCTGCTCCTCACCTTCCTCCTCATAACTTCTGAAATATGCCTTAGTCTACAAATCAGAAAACTGAGGGTTGTCCTTAGAATCTGCTGTAGATCCCAAGTTATTACAAAAAATTTGCTCATCATCTTCATCCCTTTCATCAAAATTTGAAATAAAAGGTACATAAGGAGAAATATAATCCTCTTGCTGTCTTTCTTGGAGATTATATGTTTTCCGAAATTCCTGTTCCTCATGGTTAATATCATTTTCCTTGGTCTGTAGATCTGAAAATTGTGGGCTGGCCTCATTTATTTCAATATATATTTGACCAATATTAAACCGATCTTCTCCATGTGTAGTTAAAGACATGAATTCTTCAGATTTGTGAAGATCAAGATTAATGGTAATAGGAGAGACCTAAACTCTTTCATTATTTATATCTAATTCATTTTTATGTGAAAATATATCATCATGAAGATCATTAGAGAGATGATGTAGATGATGAGAGTGAGATCCTTATCTATTTACATCTTCAACTCTATTGTGCAATTCATATTCTACACAACAATTATCAAATAAAAACTTATCTGAAAAGAACCTTTTGCAGCGCTCATTGAATACTCTGTGAAAATCATTCAATGATAAAATATTGGAAGAAGGTAAAGAGAAATACCACTGATGTGCATCACCATACAATGAATGCATGAACATCTTCATGCTGCAGATCTAGTAGATCCATGCACTCATGAAACTTTTTGAGGTGTTCTGCAGGATTATCTTCTTTCTCCTCTTTGAAGATAGGTAGAAAATATCCCCATTCTGACATATGAGGTACTAGATGTGGGAAACCAAAAACTGAAGAGAAGTCCATAGGTGCAAACCTCTGAGCCAAAAGAGCAACAAATTCTTTTGACATTTGAATATTGTGGAGTCACCACTGAATCCGTATTTCATGGAGTCACCAGATAGATGATTACAACCAATAAAATGTCCAGGATTTGTCTATCATCAAAAATAGATCTATGTCATGTCCAAAGGAAGATGAGCTTCAATCTCCTTTCCCTGGCAACAACGCCAATTTGTTATCACTCCAAGAAACTCTTTGAGGTTGTAAGACAAAGATGCTTGGTAACTTAAAGTAAACTTGTTTTTGTGTTTTTGTATGTGTGGATCAATGGGATAACTCAACTACAATATAGTATCCAGACAGTCAAA
>SNQJ01S0006013.1:5633-17448 GCA_010110895.2 Picea sitchensis
CGGGGATTGTCGATTGTCAATGGGATGATGGTCGGGTATTAGCTGAATTAGTAAGGAGTTTTCATTAACCAACAAATAGCATCGACGAATGAAATTTGAGTCAACCAATTTAGAGTTGAGTGCAAATCAGTCATTGGGAAGCTAGGCCAATGGATGACAGTTGGGTCGACAGTTTGAGCAAGGAATCGTGCATGACCAAAAAAAGTGTTGACCATTGATAAAATAAAGTATTCATATCAATGTTTCAGATTGCATGCAATTTTAAATAGACAACTCATATTTAAAGGGTTGTTACAATAGTAAAACAATGAATTTTATGTAAATTTTTTTGAATTTTTCATATTTTTGAAGGTCATTAACTTGCGGGGCATTCTTGAGGGCCTAAACGACATTTTTAGGTAGTCAAAAACCATGAGAAAAGAGAGTTCCAAGGTTCATTTGTATCTGCAACTCAAATAAAATAGCTCAAAGATAGCTATCCAACGAGCTAAATGGTTTGCAAATCAGACCTCGTATGAGAAAGTTATAGTCAAAACACTAAGGGTAAAACTTTGGCACCAAATTTACTTCTGAAAGGAATAACTCTATGCTTAGAAATCCATTTGAGACACATGAATATTTGATGGAAATATTATGACCCATAGAAGCCAGTGGTGGAGTCAGAATTGAGTTATGGATACCTGAAAATGTGCAGGAAGAGAAATAAGACACTTGTAGCATACAAGGATAAATTGGGTAAAATGATAAAAACTTCTCCAGACCATAACTTACAGCTCGGAGCTCACATTTGAGAAAATAAATAGTCGTTGGAAAGGTATTGAATAGAAGACATATTTCAATCTAGAATTTTGAATTGGACATTATATTTTCTCTGAAAGTGATAAAATGGATTGTTGTAGTAGTAAATGAGTGGAAATTGCAATATGTGGATGTTGTAACTTTTCACTTATAACTTAGATTGAGGCATGAGTACAGTCGTTGGAAAGTGTTTTTGGAGAGCAATGAATAATTGGGGTATTGAATTAATATTATTCATAATTTAAAATGAATAATGAATTGTAATCTAATTAATAAATATTTTGCAGTATGCTTAATTATAACAACAATTATTGCATAAGATTCTTGTAGACTTAGAGATACAGAAAAGCAGACTTTAGTTCCTACATGAGAAATAGAGATATCGAGGATACTCAAGGGTCTTACAACTATGAATAATAAATTATAGGTCAGCATTTCAGAATGCGTAGTGTTGAGACTGAGTCTAAAGGGAGAAGAGATGGGAAGGAACCTGTAACTATGAGAAGCCTGCAAAAATAAGTGCAGAGATATAGGGATGATAATGAGAGGATCATGAAGGCTCAACAAGAGATAATTTAAAGAATGAGAATGCTATAGAATAAAGTCAAAAAATATTCAATAACAAGGCAAGAATCTAGTGCCAATCAAATGGAGGATTCTAGGTCTCATGATAGGAGGTATGATCATGGAGGATTTAGACGATCAAGGAGTATTAACATGAATCAACATCATCATTCCCTAGGTAACTCATCTATAAAAAGATGCACATTCAAGATAAAAAAGAATCCGAAGTACATCTCTTGTCATGCATCAAATAAGGATACATGGGTCAGATAGCTTGCAAGGAGAATTGAGGAAAATCAAGCCACCATCATTTGATGGAGAAAACAAGAAAGTTGAAGATGTAGAAGTATGGTTGCTAGGAATGAGGAAATATTTCCAATTGCATAACTACTCATCAAGTGTAGAAGCCAGAATTGCAATCTACTTCCTTCAAGGATAAAAATCTATGTTGTGGGATTGACAGAAGCAGGTTAAGCACCTTCATGAGAAAATGTTTTCTTGGAAGCAGTTCAAGAAAATTTTCATCAACAATACTCATTAGAGCATATTATGACAAGAAGATGAAAGAGTTATTTGAACTCAAACTTGGGAACATGACCATGGATGAATATGAGAGAAATTTATTGGAACTTCTTAGGTATGAGATCTTCATCATAGATGAGAAGGTCAAAATATAGAGGTTTCTAAGTGGAATGCCATCCTTTTACAAGGATAAAATTCATTTTGATGAGCCAAATATTTTAGAGGAAGCCATAAGAAAAGACAAGTATTTGTATGAGCATAACAGAGGAAATACATCTTTCCAAAAGGATTGGGATGGAAAGAAGAAAGGAAATATGGATCAAAGGAATAAAGGATTCAAACCACCTTTCATAAGGAATAGATCCCAATCATATCATCCATGGAAACCATCTCAAGGTGATTAGAAAAGTATAGAGTCCTTGGGAAAGATGCCAAGAAAACAACCCATAAAGTATTGGGGATGTGAATGAGATTGCATGTATAAAGATTTTCCTCGTCAAGGAGATAAGATGAAGATTTTGTATAGTTTCAATAAGGAGGAGATAGTGGAGGAAGTGGGAAAAATCATGCCAAGGATCTATGCATCATTGGACAATAGAGAAGAATAATATCAATCCCACATGATTGAAGTGGAAGGTAAGATTGATAATCATCCCATAGTTATTTTAATTGATTCTGGAGCAATTCATAGCTATATATATGCATATATCTAAATCTAATTGAAATATTTAAATTGAAGAAACATAAGAATGGAAATTCTTAGTTAATTCATATAGCTATAGGAACCAAGAGAAGAATTACTGAGCTTATTAAAGAATTCCCTATAAATATGAATGGACCTAACAATAAGGTATATTTGAACATCATACTGCTTGGGTCTTATGACTGCTTGATTGGTACATATTGGCTAGAAAAATTGTCATGTTGTTTTAGATTGTTATAACAAGGTGTTCACATGTCTCAATGAGGAAGGGAATTCAAGGACGATGCAAGGTATTCCAAGGCCTATATTTGTATGAGAGATTTCAACATTACAACTAAAAATACATTTTTGAAAAGGGTGCTATATATATGCAGCCCATATGGAAGAGCCAATGAAGGATAATGATCCAATTATTGAAGATTATCCAGTCTTGAAAGAGTATGAATATGTGTTTGAGAATTTTCCAGGATTTCCACCAAAGAGGGAAACAAATTTATCAATTGACTTAATGCATGGAGTTTCCCTTGTATCTAACACTCCCTATAGAATGAGCATGCCAGAGATAAAAGATTTGTTAAATAAAGGGTGCATATTCCCAAGTGTTTCTCCTTGGGGTTCCCTAGTTATTTTTGTGAAGAATAAAGATGGAATGTTGAGGTTATGTATTGAGTTCAAAAAGATGAACACAATTACAGTCAAGAATAAATATCCCTTTCCTAGGGTTGATAATATCTTTGATCAGTTGAAGGGAGCAAATATATTATTCAAGATTGACTTGAGGTTAGGCTATCTTCAAGTGAGGATCAAAGAAGAAGACACTAGAAAAAAACCTTTAGGACAAGGTATGGACACTATGAATTTGTGGTGGTGCCTTTTGTATTAACAAATGCACTGACTACATTTATGTGTTTGACGAATGTGGTGTTCAAAAATTTCCTGGATGAGTTTATAATTGTATTCTTGGATGATATTCTTATTTATTTCAAGACAAAAGAATAGCATGAGAGACATTTGTGGATGGTGCTACAAGTGTTAAGAGAACAACAATTGTATGCCAAATTGAGTAAATTCACTTTTGATCGAAAGTAGATCCATTATTTGGGTCACATTGTTTTAGAGGAGGGCATAGTATTATATCTAGTAAATATTGAAGCAACCAAGAGTTGGCTAGCGCTAACAAATATTTCAGAAGTTAGATAATTTATGGGTCTATATGGTTACCATAGGAGATTCATTACGAGATTGTCCAAAATTTCACATCGAATCACATATTTTCAAAAGAAAGGAGTAAAGTTTGAATAGAGTGCTAAATATGAAGAAAATATTTAGTGCTTAAATTATTTGTTAACCAGTGCACGTATTGTGAAAGTTGCATATCCAGATGAAGAAAGATATTTTTGGCCTAGTATGAAGAAATATATCACTAATTATTTGGCTAGATGGATGGAATGTCATAAGGTAAAGGATGAGCACACACATCTAGAAGGATTGTTGTATCCATTTCACATTCCTAAATGGAAATGAGAAGTTGTTACTATTGATTTAATTACTAAATTTCTTAGGAAAAAAAGGAAACATGATTCCATCGTTCTAGTGGTGGACAATCTTATAAAGGCTTCACATGTCATTTGGTAAAAGTAACTCATAAGGCAACCAATATTGGAAAAATTTACCTGAGAGAAATTGTTAGGGTACATGGTGTGCCAAAGGAAATAGTGTTGGATTGAGATCCCAAGTTCACCTTTAAATTTTGGAGGGGTTTGTTTAAGGGATTTGGGACAAATTTAAATTTCAGTACAATATATCACTCAAAGTCATATGGGAAGACAAAAATAATTAATTGAATAATTGAAGACATGTTGAGAATATATTTAATGGACAAACCTTATAAGTGGGAGGACTATATCCATTTGGTTGAGTTTGCATACAACAATGGGTATCATAAACCATTGAAGATGAGCTCGTTTGAAGCCTTGTATGGAAAAAAATGCAACACACTAGTAAGTTGGGATAACCAAATAGACAGAGTTATGATTGGGCCAAAGTTATTAAAGGAAATGAAAGAACAAATGGTAAAGGTCATACATAATTTAAAAGTTTCGCAAGATCGAAAGAAGAGATATGTTGATAGAAAGAGAAAAAATAGAGAATTCAAAGTGGGAGAGCATGTGTTTTTAAAATCTAAATCCAAGAGAAGCTCGTTGAAACTAGGAAGTTTCCCAAAGTTGGTAGTAATATATTGTGGGCCTTTTGGGGTCCTAGAAAAGATAGGACCTATTGCATACATGAAAGAATTAACTGCATCCATGAGAATTCATAATGCATTCCATGTGTCTTTGTTAAAAAAGTATGTGCATGATCCTAATCATGTGATTGATTGGAATGTGATCCAGGTGGAACACAAAGGGGATTTCCGGGTGGAACCAATGTGCATCTTGGAACAAAAGGTAAAATTTCTTGGGAACAAAGACATAGGCTAGGTAAATGTTCAATGGACATGTTACAGTATTGAAGATGCTACATGGGAGCATGAGGAAGTCATGAGGGAATCATACTCGAAAAATTTTGCAAATTTTGAAGAAAATTGAATGTACATTTGTATACAAGTGAATGAAGACTTCATTTTAGAAGATGGAGTTCCTAGAGCCAAAAATCTAATATTTTTGTCCAACCAATGAGGGTTTTGGGGGAAAAGGGAGTTGCTGGTTGGAATTGTTGTGTGAGGCATTAAGTTTTGGAATTACCATGTATCTTGATGGAATGTTTTTGTATATATCAATTTGTAAACTATATGGTTATGTGCATTGAGAAGAATGTAGTTTGTATGGGGAGGGGAATGTAACATCCCCATTTTCAAACCCCAAACTAGAGATGTGTAATGTAAATGTAGTATGTGGTCGAGAGCCAAGAAATGTATATTGTAAATGTGATGTGTGATTGAGAGCCAATATGTAAACATGTAAATTTAAATATAACGAATGAAATGTATCACCAGTTCTAGATGAACACAAAAAAATATTTGGGGGCTAAGTATCCACAAGAGAGGGTAGGTGTTGTATAGATTTTATACCCTATAGGAGATGAGATCCCTTAGGTTCTTCCTATACCTAATACAGGAACAAATATGTGAGAGAGGATGCTTCTAATCTTGATAATATGTCATGATCTACAAATATATCAATCTTCTATAAAAAAACACGCAAACTTACATGAACGATCATTTAGAGGGAAACATACAACATATATTCTATTAATCCAGTAAGAAATATTACAAATTACATGTGTAAATTGAAGATACATCCTTCTTCCAAGCTTCTTGCCCACGCCTTGCCACCAAAAATCCAGAGTAAATTTGCTAGTTTTTTCTCCCCTTTCCAATGGAAATGGATTGGTTCTTATAAGGATTTACAGATAAGGGCATATGGTTAATAGGATAATTTATTCAGGATTATATTGGAATCCTTATCGAGACTAAACCCCAAGAAATTAGAGTCAGGTTTCATGCATCACAACCAAGTCCAGAAAAAGGGAGATTATAGGCTTGGTCATGACCTAAATACATAGACATAACGACCCGATCGTGACTTGGCAGTCTAGAAAGGGAGACCAACCCCTTCGGTTGCAATCTTGAGGAATGACAGGTGCCATTGAAGGGAGATTAGGCTAGAATCTTAGTGGGAAGATGATGAAAAATGAATGAATTGGGTAGGTGACCTCTATGAGATGATACTTCAGTGGTTAGGGGGATAATAATGATATAACAGATCCCGCCTAAAGTGTGAGTTCAGAAGAGGTGTCTGATGGCCGAAATACTTTACCAATAAAAGGCGTAGAGCTATGGGAAAGGAGCCTGGAGAAGAGCATCACTAGTCCTGCAAAAATATCCCCGAGGTGGGAATTCCCATTCTTGGTAAGGAAAATGATATCATAGACACCATAAATACACTACAGATCTATGCATGACGCAAATGATGGACACAAAAAGTACACCATAGATCCATCAAGAAAACAACATGACTTAATTCATGGCCACGAAAGTATAAACTTTGGATCCATGCAATATGAAAGAGAAAGCATAGCCATGAACAAGTACAAATGTGGATCTATGTGACATCATACAAAGCAATAAGATGACTCAATAACCGAGAAATCGATGAAGTGCTCATGAATATTCTACATCACATCTTGGGAAAGAATGTCATCTAACATAAGGGTGATCTTTCCCAAGGTCTTCGTCCTTAATCCAAATGGTATGAATCTACAACATGCAATAAATGAGCTAGTGTCGAGCACGGTAGAAACCATCTAATTACCGATCATTAATGTATACCGTTAACAAAAGCTATGGATTCTACCAATGATAATGATGGAACCCAATATATCGAGTACAATATATGAAGTGTGAATAAAGGAGTTGATGTCGAACACTCATAGATTCATTCAACATGAGCCAATGATGTAAACCCATTGTCCAAATCCAAGGAGACATGCCACAGATGTTTGCAAGTCCCAGGGTACTGAAGGGTTTATACATTTCAATCTTGGATAATTATCTTAATTTGACAGGATGAAATTCGTCGAAGGAGGGCCTTGATGTATCTCCCATCAATCGAAGTGAAACAGGAAAAGATGGATTGTGTGAAAATGATAATAGTGGAGCACGACTGACACATGGATGGTGGAGATAAACAAGCAGAAAGGTATGACAAGTGACTGATGTATGTATGAATTCCCTTCAACAAGTATGCACAACAAATGGTTTGACTCGACAACATTAACTTAAGTGAAGAACAACATAATTTTGCATGGACCGATGAGGGGAACAAAACAAAATGATTGGAATGGTGGTCAAATGAGAGAAAATGGATAACCTGACTATTATATGAAGTGATTAAATAGGTGAATTATTCAAGGGTGACACAAAGTAATGACAACTTCCAGTTAATGGAGAAAACAATATGGAAAAACCCTCTAAACATTCCCCACCATGATTGGTGAGTACCTCTTTCTAGTTTTACTAGCTGTGGGAGTAAAAGATGTTCATCATATCTCATCTGGTGATGAGTCCCTTGACATATTATTAACAAACCTAAGGAAGTATGGGTTTGGTCCCATGAATGGGTCCTTCGATGTAAATTTTAACGAGTCCAAAGAAGGAAAACTCAATGGCATTTTCCTATTTAGAGAGTTTGAAAAGATCATAAAGGAAACTCTATATACTTACCTGTGGATTTTTCTCTAGCCCAGGTAGGTTTTTTCTCATTGGTGTTTTCAGTTTCAGGTAGTCTGAAAAACTTAAAGAAGACTCAAGGGGGGTACTTTTATTGTAAATTTTAGTCTCTAGGGCCCAAAAAAATTTAAAACAATGCGAAGGAGAAATATCCTAACCACAAGGGATATGTTGTTCCTTTTTTGTAAATAGTCCGTATGTCCTGAAAAAGGGGTAAACTTATACCAGGTGTACGTCTTTTCAAATCCATGATACGATTATGAAAAGACAAGAATTCTCAATGATCTTTTCTTTTTTAAGGAGTTGAAAAACATCTTAAAAGAGACTCCATAGAATGGTTCCATAACTTATGTCGATAAAGTTCCTGAAAAAAATAAGGTTAGTATATGGTTCCATGAGAAAAGAAAATGATAAATAGCCAAAAATCAAGAAAAAAATATTTTTATAGTGTGAACATGGTTAAGATGAATCTATATGTGGTTAAAAAATAGTGTTTTTACCTCATTTTACCCATTTACCTTGGTGAAACTTTGGAGAGCCCTTTTCTTGTGCAAATTTGGAGAAGTGATTGTGAAGCATGGAACCAAAAATATTGTACCTTTCATCCAAAAAATAACAGTTTGGACCTCATCTTACAAATCCTATCTTTCATTTTTTTGTTTTATGCATTTATTTGTTAATGGCGGGATTCAAAATTTTTGAGTCTGCACAGTCGTGACTGGCCTCCTTCCAGGGAGCGACCAAATGGTTCAGTCACTCTGTGTGAAGAAGGAAATCATGATTGGTCGTGTCTATGATAGAGTTAAGGGGAGACCGACCAATATGGTTGTGGCCAGTCAGAGTTTCAACCAAAAGAGGTCACAACTGGTCACCCTGTCTTCTCTGGAAGGTCATGACCAAGTGTATTTTTTCCATTGTTTTGCAAATAATTTGATGAGTATTGTCTATGAATGGTTTCTAAAAAAAAATTGGTGTTTTTCGCAAGTGTGAGCAATGATGTTGGAGTGGAGAAAATCAGGTAGATGGACATGTGGCTCCTTCATCACATCCATGGGATGTGGTGGCAGATGTTGGGTATAGAGATCCAACTATGAATAAATGGATAGATTTGTTGTCCTAAATCAGGGGGGAAACACAATTCCAGTTTGATGCCAATTTTTTTCGATATTTGGATCACCAAATAGTGTCTATAGAAGAATATTCATATGATGTTGTGGATTACTGTGACAATCCAAATATGGCTCTCCCCGAGGGGGAAATATTTAGTGATGAATTTGGTAAGAAAGATAAAATTTTCAGTATATTTTTGTTTTGTATTTTTAATGTTTTTGTGATTTTATGATATATAAATTTTTTTGTGTGTAACATAAAAAATAATTTGTGATGGGAATATTGTGTTCCAGTGCATCCAAAAGGTATGTCGTCATTGAATAAGCGAGGTGAAAAGCTAAGGATTGGGAGAGGACCGCATGGTGGGAGAGTTGATCCAGAGATCTTGGAGGATCTCGAGGATAATCTGGAACATTTGACTGTGGGAATTCTAATGCCACATATGGACGATATACCTTTGTGTATGTAGAGGAGAATAGTCGGTGTGGGGAAGGTTGCATGAGAGATCGTTTGTTATAGTGACCATAGAGATCCTCGAGATGACTAGTGTTCTTTAGTATGATGGAATTTTGGTGCTTTTCATGTTGCAGATATATGGGGCATAGAAAGCACAAATTTGTTATTTTATACCTGTTTTGGATATTGTTTGGACACAATTTTTATATATATTTACATATGGATTTTTGATCTCTGCTTATATATATGTAATGAAATGGTTTATACAATGTTTTTTTTAATGTAATTCTTTTTAATGAAGTAGATGCCAATTCAACACAAAATTTTCTAGTGAGTCAGCTAAGGAATTGAATTTCCTTGGTATATGTTCATAAGTGATAAAATGAAATGATCGTTCCAAGATTAATACCCTTAAATATTTATGAAGAAGGATAGGATGTCGAATAGAAAAGGTTGTGTTGAGGTGTGAAATGATGAGCTCAGAATCTAGGCATACTATCAGGTGACGTATTCCCAAAGAAGATGCTTCAGTCAGAATTTCAATGATGATGTTGTATTCTACAACATTGTTCGTTGCAAGTCATATATAGACACCCCCATATCTAACTATTTCATTAGTGGGTGAAAGGATCACCCAGGCAGCAGAAGCGATATTCCAAGAGGTGTGACTAGCTCCATCTACATATCCATAATAGGGTGATGGAAACGATGACATCTACAACTCAAACATTAAGTAGGATAAGCAGAGTGACAAAGACTATCACATACAAGGAATACAAAAACAACCCTATCATGATATAATACCTATGGTACAAATAACTAGATAGCGTGAGGCTTATGCATAGTACTTTTTCAAGTAGAGCTCATTACGGGGCTTCAAAAGAATATTTCCTTCATAATAAGCTAACTCATAGGCTCCTTTTTGAAGAGCGCATTTGAAAAAATAGGGGCCATGCCAAATGGGTTCAAATTTTCCTGTGCCTAGTTCATCATGGTATTGATAATATACCAACACCAAGTCATCTTCTGAAAAGTTCGAGGGAGAATTTTTTGATCATATTGTGACTTTCCTCGATTTTGGTGGGATTCGTTAGCCACGATGGCCTCACAATGTCACTCATCAAGGAGAGATAAGTGTAGTAGTGATTTTTATTTAGCAAAGGTATGGGAAAAGAGTTTGAAAACTATCATAAGTGAGGGAATTTTACATTCAATGGGTAGTAATTCCTCTAATCCATAAAGTTGAAAGGGTATGAAGCCCGTTGAATTCTTTGCAGAGGATCGATATTCCATAAGGTTTAGAATAAAATTATATGGTAATTGGATTTATGCTTTCCAATCATCCTTTGGAGCATTGTTTTGAGTACCTTGTTAATGGACTCAATCTGACCATTTTCTTATGGATAGTAAGGAGAAGAGTGCTCTTAGTCAAAATGCAAAAGGTTAGATAACTTAGTCATCATGTTAATACAAAAATGTTATCCATGATCGGTCACAATAGACTTGGGTACACCAAATCTTGTGATAACTTTTCTCTCCATTGAATGATTGTGCATTCCTTGCACTTTCCTCTGCAAATTTTCATGCTACCTATTCTGATCTTCTGAGTCATACTCGAATTGGCCTTCACACACTTTGAGGGCACTATGCAATCCTTACACCAAATTTATTAGAAGAGAAACAATTGAAACTTAAAGAAACATTAATAGTTCCTCTTTCCAACTAAGAAATGCCTACATGTGAGCATAATCAACCACAACAAGAAAATAACATAACATTTACTCAATGAAATCAGAAATAAGTAACACCGTGCATTTGGAATCAAACCATTTTTCTTATATTCATTCAACAAAGTATGTACATGGACTCATGTAGTTCTCAACAGGTCTCTATAGTAACCAACAACAATAACAATAATATTCCACAACAATAACTCCAATCTCAACAACCTTCTTACATTTACATTCAACAACCTCATTTGGGCATAGTTTACATATATTTATACACGAGGAACTTCTTGAGCCTTCCCTCCATCCTACCTTAATTCTATCCTATCACAATTTAAAAAATTTATCTACTAAGGCTTATTACATTGAATGAGCATTTACAAACTATATAATAGATTATGCTCAAAATTTGTACAATCCTACAGATAATTAAGATGATTACAATCTCTTGCGATCTTATACAATGGATCCATCCTCCAAATATTAAAATATCTTTAATTACAATGTTTTAAAAATTTAATATGATGCACCCTCCTTGGGATCAAAACCAACTTTAAATGTGTGCGTTGGGCACTAAGTTGTCCTCCACTCGACCTCCTTTGGTGTTGATGGAGATGTTGGATCATGTTGTCATTGATGCCAATGGTTTTATTGATTGATGTCATTGATTGATGCCAAGTGATTGATTGATGTCAAAGGATTGAT
>SNQJ01S0006013.1:17458-27549 GCA_010110895.2 Picea sitchensis
CATCAGGAGATGCTCCTACATCAAAGAACCTCCTAATTTTTATGGTTTAAATGACTTAGAATACTTTTTAATGAAGTTTGAGGTAGAGATTACAGAAAATAAGATATTACCAACATTATATATTTCTTTAAAATCTACACCTATAATATGGTGGGGTACACACAAGGAAAATATCAACAATTGTTTCCAGTGCAAAAGGTTATTGTGCATCAGATTCGACGAAGAGGAGCGTAGATATGAGGAGAAATATGATGGATTTGGACAACCTAAATAAAATGTAGATAAGTACATGGTTCAATGGATATTAGTACCACCAGAATAATGGCCACACCATTTTATTCACACACTAGAAGGAATTCCAAAGAACTGGTACAGAAAACAGGACAACGCAGAGAAACTACAAACTGGGAAGAGATACAACATAATTTGGTAGTTACATTTTCCTTTGAGCATGGAAGTTGAAAGATAAATACAGTGATGAAAGTAGTAAGAGAAAGGATATTTGAAGAACAAAAATATGAAATAATCCCATCATATCAGAAGTAGGCTAGACAGATAGTTAAAAAATTTCTACACTGTTATCGTGTCACAAAAGAAGAAGATCCAACAGAAGATAATCCACACAATATACATATCCCAAAAGTGGAAGGTGAAAGGAAAGTAGAAGTTCCCAAGATAGATTCAGAATATTATGTTGCACCATTAAAGATCGACCAGAAGGTAAACATTGTAACTACAGAAAACCCAAATATGGAAAGTATTGGAGATTACTAGGATAATCAGACAATAGAAAGGATTACGTAATTACTGTGTGAGTACAATTAATTATTCCCAATGAAATTATTGGATATGAAGGGATTAGCATGACATATAAGAGAAATGAAGATCCATTTGAAGCCAAAACATAGACCTATCAGACAGAGACCTTACAAATTGAATCCAATATACAAAGAGAAAGTGAAGGCAAAAATTGACAAGATACTAGAAGTTGGTGTCATAGAACCTATCGAAGAGTCAGAATGGACCAGTCCTATGGTAGTGCAAAAAAATAAGCAAGGAGGGATCAATATTTTTGTAAATTTGAGAAAATCGAATGATGCTTTCCTATATGATTCTTTTCCTACCCCATTTACAGATGAAGTTTTGGATAATATAGGGGGTCAATAAGCTTATTATTTTACACATGGATTCTCAGAATATCATCATATTATGATAGCACCAAAAGATAAAAACAAGACTACATTTTGTACAGAGTGGGGATTATTTTAGTATACAATTATGCCATTTGGATTGAAGAATGCACCGGTTTTTTTTTCAAGGGTAGTAGTAGCATATTTTAAGGATTTCATTAATAAGATTTTAGAAGTTTACTTGGATGATTGGATAGTGTTCAGTTTATTGAAGGTTCATGTTTAAGTATTAAGGATGATGGTAGATAGATGCAAACAATTTCAGATATCATTGAATATCAAGAAATGTATTTTCAATGAACCATTTGGAATGTTTTTAGTGAATGTGGTGTGTAAAAAGGGTCTAATGGTTGATCCTGCTAAAATTGTTTTCATAGTTAACTCACCACCACCAAAGTCAGAGTGCCAACTGAAGAGTACATTGGACCATACAGGATATTACAGAAAGTTCATAAGAGGATATGCCCAAATCATTGTTCCAATGGAGAAGTTGCTGAAGAAGGGAACTAAGTATCAGTGGAATGATGAATGCCAACAAAGTTTAGATATTTTGAAGGAAAAAATGGCCATTGTGTCAATTTTAGTGTTTCCATACTAGGAAAAATAATTTCATGTGCAAGTGGATGCATCTATAATAACATTATGAGAAGTATCAACCGAACAATGAGAAGGTGATATAGATTACCCTATGGCATTTTCCATCAGAAATTTATCTTATTTAGAATAGAACTATAACACTACCGAAAGGGAAGGATTAGCTATGGTGTATGCTTTGAAGAAATACATACATTACTTGTTAGGGAATAATTTCAAGATGTTTACATATCATTATGATCTAAGATATTTAGTCAATAATCTAGTGTTGGGGGGAAGTATATGCAAATGGCTACTTTTGTTCCAAGAATTTGACTTTGAAGTTGTGGTGGAGCTTAGAATATTGAATGCAATACCAGATCACTTATCCAAGATAACTAATGGATAAGAACCCAATAACTTGGAAGACAACTTTCCAGTTGCACAATTATTTTCAGTATAGATAGTTGATGAGTATTTTACTGACATTATTGAGTTTTTGAGTATAGGATTTGCACCAAGAGAATTTACTACTAAAAAAACATTGGTGGTCAGAGTTGCGGATTATTAGTTGATTTTAGGTAATTTATACAAACTTAGAGAAGATATCCTAAGAAGATGTGTGATGGAGCATGAAAGGCCTATATTTTTAGCATAGGTGCATGGAGGGATTGGTGGAGGACACTATGCAGGAAAATCTATTGCATAGCGGGTATTGTGTGCAGGATTATGGTGGCCAATAGTTCACAAGGATTCAAAGGAATACTGTCAAAAGTGTGATGTCTATCAGAGAGTTGGGAAACCATCCAGGAGGGATGAAATTCCATGGAGACTTCAAGTAACTTTACAAGTGTTTGATAAATGGGAAGCAGATTTTGTAGGTCCAATTAATCCACTAGAAAGAAGATTAGGAGCTAGATATATCATTAAAGCGACAAAATACTTGACCAGATCAGTTGATGCAACATTAGTAAAGGATTGCAGTGAAAATACTGCAACACACTTTTTATTTGAACATGTAGTGACAAGATTTGGATGTCCAAGAATATTGATGAGTGATTAGGGGACTCACTTCATCAACAATATAGTTGAGGCAATACTTGAGGAATTTAAGATACATCAACATAAGACAAATCCTTATGGTCCCTCAAGATAATGGGATAGTAGAATCCTTTAACAATATTTTGGGGAATTCCTTGACAAAGATCTGTAATGTGAATAGATATGATTGGGATTTGAAGGTACCATCAGTACTTTGGGCTTATAGAAATACATGAAAGAAGATGACAGGGAAGACACCCTTTAGATTGGTGTATGGAAATGAAGTAGTAGTTCCCTTAGCTTATTTGATACCAAGTCTGTGCATTGCAACAATAACAGATATGACAAAAAGGGGTGCAACACATGAAACATTGGCTCTGTTGATGGAATTAGAAGAGGAAAGAATCATAGCAGGTTTCCATCAGGAGGTACAGAAAGTGAAGGATATGACATGGCACGACAAACAAATCAAGAACAATAATTATAAGGAACCAGACATGGTTCTCCGTTATGATTGTAAGTAATTACAATACCTAGGGAATCTTAGAATGCATTGGATATGGTCATGTAATATCAATTTTGTCACAGATGGAGGTGTTGTACAATTGCAAGATCTAACAGGAAAGAAAGTTCAAGGACTAGTGAATGGTAGTCGAATGAAACTGTATAGGGAAATTTGACCTACTAACCCTCAGTAGTTGTAGTGAAACAAGTAGACTTGTACATATTGTAAATATTAGGATTTAAAAGAAGAAACATGAAGAAAAAAATAAAAAAATGAAAAAAGAACCAAAAATGAAGTAGACAGTGTGCAACATAAAAAACGTCAGGGCGATGAGAAATGAAGATATTGCGCATAGGAAAAAAAAAAAAAGAGAGGATAAACACCGCATTGAATAAAGGAAAACAGGACGAGTGGGAAAAATGGAAAAAGACCGGAAACAGGAAAAAGATGACCGAGAAACCGAAAAAGGATGAAAACATTAATAACTGCAACTATAAAAATGGGAAATCTTGGAAAAGTTCAACACTTAGTGATTTTTGAGAAACATATAACTTAAGAGCGAAAGAAGAGGGTAATTAAGCAATAGAGACAGTAATTCACACGTAAATAAATCAATATGGTACCTCCCAAAGTTGGTGGTCTCTGACAATTCACAAGGGTGACCCTTACATACAGGGAAGAAAAAAGAAATAATAACATAACCAAAAAATATCGTGGAGGTGGAGGATGTTACAACTCTAGAGGATGAATCGATCATTTCAATAAGGGTAGAAGAAGAAAAATTAGTCGTAGAAGAGATGTAATTGGATCAGTGCACAGGAAAATAAAAATCATAAAACCCTAACGGCAGGGAAAACCCTAATTCAAAAACCTTTGCAAGAGAAGAGGAGACATGAAAATAGAGTAAGGGGACCCTAAAATAGTAAGTCGTCAAAGAACAAGTCTTGGTCGAAGAAATTACAGGACATTAAGAAATAGAGGGAAAAGAAAAAGGAAAATGCCATAAAGAACTTGCAGACGAAAACCAATTCATGGGCCAAAAAAGGAAAACACCAGGTGCTCGAAGAAAACAAAACTCGGTGGAGATCATGCTACCTCATATACAAGACATCGTAATTGTAGTTGAAGACATGATAGGAAAAGTGCAAAAATTGAAGTATGCATATCATGATGTAATGGACACAACAATGTTTCCTGACCTTGCACAGGAAATATATTTAGAGAACAAGGAGGAGGTAGGACCCTCAAGAAATCCAATTTTGGAGCCCGCGTAATGGATCAAAAGATTATATAATTTGGGTATTACAAATTTGTTGTAAATACAACATTTTGGGCATGGTAAGGACATGAGAAATTGTGTGAAACAACTGTTGGCAAGTGTACATGGAGGTATCCTATGGATGGATAGGCTAGCCCATATACATGTATACCTCATAGAAAAATTATAGGGTTTCCAACCAACGACGTAAAACCAAAGGATTACATGGAGAACAAAGGAAGGGACAAGGATATTATAGAAGAGGTTAAAGCACAGTTTGAGACATATAGGGGAAACAAGGGCATAGTGATAAGGAACACCAATGATTCTGTGACGAGGTTTTCCATGAAGCTTATGGATTGTAACCTCTTAAGTAAGTGTAGAAAGGAAGAGGCCCTAACATGAATCATAGTAGTAGCTGCATAATGTACAAAGGGTTTAATATTCAACTGGGTGCCCTATTTATTGAACCGATTTTTGATAGACTACAGGGATGCACAGGATAATGGGACATACATCCATTACTCTTGGCTATTGATATTGATAGAATTGGTAGGCTATTAGGAAACCAAATTCACATCCCTTTTGGACAGAGGAGGGAAATGTTGCATAGCGCGATATACAACCTTATGGCAAGGAAAATATGCTAAGAACAAACATGAGAACATCGCAGTGTTTGAAATGTTCCTAGAAGATATGCAACAAAAGACAATTAACGTGTGGAGAATCCCAATTGAATTAGTCAAGGAAATAGAAGGAATTTCTAAATTTAAGGCTAGAAGATATCTAAAGAATAATTGGATGGAAATGAGGTACTGCACAACGAAGGAGGAAGTAGAATGGATAGTGAAGGACTCACCTATGTAGTGGAAAGTTTTAGTAACACAGAAGAAAGGGAAAAAAACTAAGGAACAAGAAGAAGCAGGTCCATCAAGGAAGATAGGAATTCCAACAGACAATACAAGGAAGGTTTTTGAGCACAATCAAACCTCAAGGAATAGCGCAGTAGCCAAGAAGACAAAGAATAAAGACACCGTGTCAAGGGTAGAAGTGAAAGGATATGGAAAGAATGTAAAGGGAGATGACTCTCATAAAAAGGAGGTACATGCTGATGAAACAAAAAATAATAAAACTGAGGCACAAGCCTCAACCCCAACCAAGAAGAGGAATGTAAATTAGGAGGGAGAAATAAGGAAGAAAATGAAGTACCACAAGAATACCCCAGTACTCGCTATCACAAAATTCTATGCAGAATTCGTCGCAGATAAAATTCAAGATAGAGGGGAGAATGAAGTACTTGCAGTAGAAGTACAAAGAGAGGAATTTATGCATAAGTTACTATAAGTGCATGAAATTCTTCAGAGGCTATAGATAAGTACAATTCATCATCCTACAATGTAGCATAAATAAAATACAAAGGAAGCACTCGTATAGAAAGAACATGAAGAGACAATACATACAATAGTAAAGGGAAATGACATGGTTAAGTTCAGATAAGAAATGGTGGAAGTAGAAGAGAACACATCGCATAAACAATTGAAAGACATATAACATCTAGAGTTGGTTCTAGCCCACATACCCACAAAGGATTTATATGGGTTACATGTGAGTGTGATGTAGTAGGTCTAGTCTAGAGCTAGGGTGGATGCCACCAACCTAGAGATTGACAGGGAGGTTAAGGAGATATTTTAGGTAACTTGTAAGAAAATAAAACTGGAGAAGGAGGAGGTGAAACAACACACAGACAAACTAGAGAAGAAAATTACAAAAGTATACAACAACATACCAGACTGCACACGGGAACTGGAGGTCACACCTAAAGAAAATATACAAAGGATTGCGTATACAATGGAGAGATATAAGAAAGAGATAGTAGATTTAATAGAAAAAATGACTCCAAGTACTCCCCCATAAGTGAGGTAACTAAGAGAGTAGGAGGATACTGTGCACATAGATAACATAGAGCAGGAAGTAAAAAAAGCTGTGGAATTGTATGACAGGACTGCACACATTTGGACAAGCTTGGAAGAAGATGAGAGGATACAACAACTAGATCAAAGACAAGAAAAGGTGACCACATAAGTACAGTATTTAAACTATATGTAGAAATCAATGGCCATCCTATAAAGGATGAATGGTGCACAGGAAATGAAGAACTTGGAAGTAGAACTGAAGGCAGTACAAGGAGAAAAACAAGGAAGGCAGGCTCAATTGGAGCCATTGCAGCAAGAGACCGAAATAATGATAGAATAAATGAAAATAGAGAAACGAATACTAGCACAAGAACATGCAAAAAGCAGGAAAGTGATGAAAGAGAACATGACATTGCAGGATGTGGAGATATTGGCAACAAAGAGTCCGCGGGAAAAGGAGAAAGTGACAGGTTTGGAAAATAATTTTCATGCACTGGAGGTAGCACTGCAATAAGTGAATTAAGTATAAGTGGCTCGATAGGATCCATAGGTTAGTGTTGGGGGCCTATTGGAGAAGGTATTTTTGCAAGTTAAGTGAATAATGGACCAAAGGAAGCAGCGCATGCCAAAAGAGAAGAAAGATAAATCGCGAAAAAAATAAAAAAGGAAGCAACACATTGAGAAAGAAGGAAGTCAAAGAAAGGATGAAGACCAACCGCGCAGAAGGAAGTTGGAATGTGGGAAAGTGGAGTCCATTTAGGGTTACGGTTTTTGTCAATGTAAGGGTTTTTACCCACTTTTTTTAGTATAATGAGAGGATAGATGAGGTAGATTGAGGTATCTGGAGATCAATATCATCATGATCATCATCTTTTGTATTATATTTTGGTCTCTGTTTTGAGAGAAATAACTTACTTTTGGAGAGTCCTTTTTGAGTCTGAGGTTTTGTATTGTTGAGAGTTGCAGAGCTAAGATGGACTCAATGTTGGGATGTAACAGAGGGTTAGGTCACAATATTTGGAGCTTGGTGTGATGTTTTTCCGCCTCACATACACATACGATGCAATGTGTGAAACACTATTTTGATGAAGAATGAATAAATAATTTTTTTGTGGATGTAGCCTAGGGGGGTGAACCATAGTAAAATCAAGTGTTGCAATGTGTTTGAATTATTTTGTTGTTTCTACAATTATAAATGAATGTTTAGATGATTTCATATGTTAGGGTTTATTTACAATGCACACTAGTATAATGAATGTTGATGAATGGATAAATTGATGGATCTAAATAATGTTATGGTAGAATGAATGTTAAAGTGGAACAGTAGTAAAAATAACATCCCCAATCCCTTACATGAATACAAACATCTGTGTCTTGCAGTCACCCATAAACCATCTCGGGTGAGACTACACTGTGCACTCTGTGCATGGTGTAGCTTTCTGGTTTACCAGAAGGGCCAATGGTGAAAATGGTTTTATTAGATAACTAAGGTAGAACCCGAGTCATCCCATACATCCAACATTCCCTTCTATAGTTTATAACTAACCTCCCATCAACTTCCACCTCTTAGCCATACCTTATGATTTTCCTGTAGGTAGATTCAAAAATTATTATAAACATGAATTAAAGATCTCTTAGATATTGTAGAAAAACAATAAAATCACAAAAACCATCACACATAAGAAAATCACGAGTCAAAATGATATTGATATTCGATAAAATTGTCATACTAGTAGGACATTTACATGTAGATAGACATCATACAATTACTGTCTCCCTTACAAACTAGTCGACAAAGTGAAATATAGATCCCACACCTTTTTTCTCTCTGAATATTCCTCCTACTATATTTGATTTGACAAGCCTCTCCTTTCCTATCACTCTACTTACACCATTTATATCACATGATTTCCACTAAAAATTCCAAAATGTAGAATGTTTTGTGAACAACTATATATTTATATGATCCCCATGGGGACTATATGATCCACATAGTGGTTGAATAATTAAATCATAATTATCTTTACATGTCCTCGAGTGAGTTGTTATAGCTCATGGTTTTAGAAATATTCCTCTGTGATCTTGATTTGACAATGGGGCACCATCTAGCCCTTGCAGTAACCATTGAATATGATTCAGAGTATCGATGATGATTGGACTTTGTCAAAATGTCGATGAATGTTAGGGAACCAAGAAAAAAAAAATGAAATTTTGATATTTAGTTAGTAATGTCCGACGATATGATTGATTTTACCTGTAACATTGAAACTTCCTGTCAGACTTCAACACCATATTTAGAAGTGAATAATTCTTGGAAAAAATGAAACTACCTATGAAACTTCACAAAAATGTTGAATGTTACATGGGGGCTTCACCTTGTTGACCAATAGCTTATCACGTTCATTCATAAATGTGGTTTTAAAAATTGGGGGGGTGGCGGATGTAAGGTAGGGGGGATTATAGGTATTTGGGGTTATAAAAAAGGGCATCTAACAAAAATTAGGGATTTCTAGTAAAAATATGTATTTTTTTATTGAAATTATGTATTGGGAGGGGTATTCAACAAAAGGATGGTGGGGGGTATTTATCAATATTTAATGAAATTAGGGGTATTATTTAATATCCCATGAGTGCACATGCTATGTCATAGTTTCATTGAGTGAAGGCATCGTATAGAAATATAGATGGTAATCATGGTGAAAGAATGAGGAAAGTAGCATGGAGTTTGAACTAATGTAGTTATAAAAAATTAACTAAAACTTGAAAATGTATGGATTGCTTTCCTTCAGTAAAGAATAATACTATAAATACCTTCAAATATAATCTTCTATAACACTTGATTTAATTTTTTTTCATGTTATTATAGCTTCTATCCATATCATATTTAAATTTTATTCCATATTCATATCTATTTCCTTTTTACATGCATTGGAAGGTTGTGTCATGGAATGTAACCATTGCCAGTTGATATTAGAATGTCCACCTTGTTATCACTGAAATTTCGTCCGCACGTGGCGACAAGAACTCCGCATCGTCAAAATAGGACTGGAGTCATTCATGGCACAAGATTAATTCTTCAGCATTGCAAAAGGGTAAAAAAACTATACAAAATGACCAAAAATTTGAAAGGCTCTTTACATCATCTGGGTGCGCACGCGTATGCGCGTAACAGAAACGTACAAAGCGCACATATGTGCACAAGGCATGACTGTTGGGCGAAAAACCCACACGCTTGCTAAACGACGTATTTATTGAAATTGGTCGGCCTCCCAACCACTAATGGATCAGCTCCCAAGCCGATTTGACACCAAATCCGAGCTCAATCCTCATGGTGGGATGGTCAAAGACCTAATTGAGCCCTAAAGAGCCCATTTTCACATTCAAAAGAGGTCACATAATAACCCAATGCTTGGCTATAAAAAGCCATGAATGACCACCATTTTCTCAAGGAATTCTTTGTATTGTTATGCTGCTGAGATTGCTAAGGACTCATTCTTTGGCAATAAACATCACAAGCTGCATTTCATAGACCTATTCACCCCTCTCTTGAGTGAATAGGCTTGGAGTTCTTTCACCCACATTTTCATATTTTCATTCTAAGGAGAGCAAGC
>SNQJ01S0006013.1:28251-56251 GCA_010110895.2 Picea sitchensis
CCCACATTGCTGACCACATTCATGAGTGGCATAGGCGACGTAGTTTGTGTAAAGCAGAAACCACCAAACAACAATGCCTTGATTGGTTTCTTAGATCACTTGTCGCTCTCCTTGGAAAAGATGTCTCTTCCACCTTCCCACAATCCGAAGAGGAATCCATCAATAAATCCCAACAATATGACCTCATCTATGCACAGTCAGGGTACTTATACACAGTACTTCCCGATCTCCCGAAACCTGTGCCATTTGGTCAAGACAAACCCGACATGTCTCACTCAGCAGAGGGGCTAATAGGTGCCACCACACACCATAGTCCACAACCCCAACCACCACCGATGTATGGAACGCCTCAATATTCACCAACATATGGGGGCACTTCATATTACCCCCCACCCCCTTACCAACAACCATACCCTGTTGCTACCCCTCCACCCACTAGTGGACCGCCACCGGCGCCTCCCATACATCCACCTCTTCCAAACACCAGTGGTACTCCCTCCACATCACCTTATAGTACTAGTGAAAGCGCCACGCCTTCCTATGTACCTTATGGAGCCGCACCACCACAGAACCCTTACTTTCCCTATCCGGGTCCTCCACAACCCATGGCTCCCCCACATCCTCATGCGGGGGTAAATTTTGTTCAACCCTCGGCTGCTCAACAATACCAAAATTTTGAATAGTTGAATACGACCAATCCAACTCACCCATCAAATAACACCAAGATGAAAGGAAGGAATAGGAATAACAACAATCCTGGTCAAGGCGGGAATCAACCCCCACAACATCAACCCACTGGGGGCAATCAGAACCAAGGAAACCAAAACCCCCAAGGGGGAAATAACAACAAATTCCAAGGGCATAATACTGTTAAGACTATCCACCCTTGTGCTATTTGTGGCATATATGGTCATTACACTCACCATTGCCCACAGATTGCTGATTTCAAATGGATGAAAGACTCTGGAAGTCTTCCCCCTTCTCCTGCGCAACCTGCCCCGCAGCAGGCACAACAACAATATGCGCAACAACCCCCTCTCGCCGTGATGCAAAATCCTATCCCACATCAAGGTGTCATAAACACCCAGCAGGACATGCAGCATCCCCCACCTCAGGTGGGTCAATACCACAATCCCAACAATCCTGCAGAGCAAACAATTCTCCTCACCAGTGAGGAAGAAATCCTTCTGCAAACATGCAATCGTCAGTATCCTACAACAACTGAGTCTACTCCTATCTCTCTAGAGACAAACCCTACACCGACGGGAACTTCGTTGGTGATCCCTCGCCCTTCCGCCGAACCACCATTACGCATCCCTCGCATCCCATTGCGCAGCAATGTCCACAACCCACAGGCTAGGGCCGCTCATAATTACAGCTTGGTAGATGACTTAGCACAATCCCTGGCTGCCATGTCAGTTTTGGAAGTCCTTCAGACTTGTCCTACTCAACGGAAATCACTACTTTCCACCCTGGGCACAGTCGACCCAGCCGATACTCGACTCATCACCTTTGACCTTGATAGATGCGAACCGCATCTCCCCGCCACAGTTGCCATTCAAATACCTGTAAAAATACGGAACATCACCGTCCATCGATGTATCATCGATGAAGGGGCATCTACATGCATTATGTCCAAAACAGTATGGAAAAATCTTGGTTCCCCGAAACTCTTACCCTCTTCCATCACATTGCGAGCTTATGACGGACGACCATCATCTCCGGAAGGGCTCTTCCAAAATGTCCCCGTAGAACTCGGGGGAAAAACCATTCTTATCGACATTGAAGTTATCGATGCTCCACTCGATTACAATATCTTGTTTGGCCGTACCTACATGTATGCTATGAAGGCAGTAGCATCATCCATCTTTCAGACAATCATGTTCCCCCACAATGGGAAGATAGTGACCATCGACCAAGTCACACATTACAAACCTAACCCGTCTGCCAACCTCAATAACATTCTTCCGCTCATCCATTCCAACAAAGACACCTATCCACTCGTAGAGATGGGTCCTGGGATTTTTAAAGATCCATCCTTGTTAGGGACGTACCATGGAGCACCACCACTCCTTCCCCCTAGTCAAGTATGCGTCATCACTCATCAGGAGGATACTCATCCTCCCCAGGAGGCTTTAGTCATTCCTGACGTCTCAACAGTCGCAACACCACTCCCACAGGAGCCTCCTGCGAAATCATCAACCACCATAGTCCACGACCCAACACCCCCTCAAGGGCCTAGTCCCATTTGGGAAACAGTTCCCCGACCCCTCACTCAAATTCCCTTCTTTTACCCTCCACCCGATATAGAAGCTTTCCAGGTCGCCACAATGCTCACACTACCCAATATGGTGTTAGAAATCCCAGTGTGGTACTCACATCCACCTGAGATGGTCCCTCGCCCACAGGCAGGACTCCCCATGATGATTCCTGTCCTCACCCCCACTCCCCCCCTGCTACCACTGGGGGCAGGAGAAAGAAGAAGGAGCCCTCAACTCCACTTCCTCCGCGCATCCCACCACCTTGCGCATTGTGTGACAAAGACGGTCACCAAACCAACAACTTCCCATCACTACCAGAATTATGGAATTTGATTCCCCCCAATCCAACCCCCACACCATCCATTACTACTGCTACCACTCAACCATTCAGTAGTAAAGGTTTGAAGACCAAATTCGCGTGTGTCATCTGTTCTGAGTATGGCCATTACACCCATCATTGTCCAGCACTGCCTCGTTTCCGGCAGGCATTAGCTATCGTAATCCGAGACTTTCAGAACAACCCACGCCCGGCTACGTCCTCCACAACACCTATCACTGACATTCTCTATGTCACTACTTCAGTTAATGAACGCATGAGATGCCCTTGCTCTCTTTGCGATTCATTGGCTCATTTTACCTACCAATGTCCAATCATCATCGAATATCAGTAAAGTCAATTAGCCCTGCTACATCAACCCGCAGAGGCAGTAGTTGACCTCACTTCGCCACTGGTGAATCTTCACGTCATTTCTCCCGAGCCCAAGGCCCTCCCTACGCCTCCATGGTTCTTAGATGACGTATCTGAGGATTTACCCCGTAACCCACCCAACTCTCCTGCTCATTCCTCTATGGAGACTCGTCATCCCACCACTACGGGTACCCCTCAGTACCTCAATATATGGTTTATGTCGAGTGAACCCTCATCATCCCCCGAAGGTCTCACGCTCAAAGAACCTGTCAATGGGTTATACCTCAAGAAATTTTATGCTTAAATGTAGTCAAGCTACTTTAGGTTATTTTTTCTTTTCTATAAATCCTTTGTGCTATTGACAGATTACTCCTCCACCAGCTTACCACATTGGTTACGCCGACAACGCCAGCCGTTGGACACAAAATCTCGCTTCGGCTGCTTTGGATCTCTACACCCCTTCACATGAAATGCTACATTCCAGCGGCATCTGTTTAGGACCAGCAACCAATAACCAAGACGAATACACTGCTTTCATTGGCCTCTTGACTGATACCTAGAATCATCATATTCGTCACCTTAGCGTTTTCCTCGACTCTCAACTGGTCGTTCTCCAGCTCAACAATGTGTACCGTGTACGCGATCCGTGCCTCTTTCGCAAATACCTACAGGTTAGATTATTATCTCGAAATTTTGATTCCATTACATTTACACATATTCCCCAAGAATTGAATCAAACAATAGATGGAATAGCTAACATGGTGCTATATTGGCATATATCACATCAAGCTACACATACATAAACATCTCATATATCCTGTCACAACATATAGATAGAATCAACATCATCAACATCAACACAAAAAACACATGTAAAACACATTTGGATCTCAAAAAGGTGTATACTCATATATATATCAAGGCCTCCTCGACCATCCGAATGTTTACATACAACAAAAATACATTGGCTCACAGGCCCGTGCCACATCATGGTACAAAAAATCAGCTCACCAGCCTATCAAAACAGTATACAAAATACATATACATCAGGGTGCCTCTAGCGCACCCCCCGCTGCCCCTCCCTCAGGAGGAGGTGGTGGCCCACCCCTACCTGCCCCAGGCGGTGGTGGTGGAGCACCCGCAGGACCCTCCTACCCTAGCGGCAGGCGTCCACTAGTCATGGCGGCGAGCACAGCTGCTCGTTGCATGATCGACCGCCATGGTGGCGGTAACCCGATGCACTGCTCCAGGAACTCCTCATCCTGGATACGGATCCACATGCCCTCAGGCACGTCTCGAAACACTGTCTCAAAACGACGGTGAATATCATCATCATCTACTCCGGCGACACTCCCCTACAGCTATATATAGGCCTGTTGCCAAACTTCCACTCACCGTTCCGGGAGCCCACGACATCCATTTTTCGAATCGTCTTCAGCCACGGGATCAACGTCCCGCCACGTACATCATGGCTGTCCCTGGGCCACTTTTCATCCTGAGCCCCCGGGGTGCCCTTTTTTCATACCATGGTCAGGTACGCGCACGCATTGTCACATTTATCTAATACATGCTCATATTTGTTATTCTCTTCAGATATCTTTCACTTTGGGTATTTGGTTGTTCTATGTGTGCAGGTACTTGGTCATCATATCTTCACATCATCCTTTCAGGTATATACTCAGCACTGGCATGTAGTCTCTCCCGCTGTATTGCATTTACATTTCCAGTCACACCCTCTGATATTGGCCTTTAGGACACCCATTTCTGGCTCTGCAGTACTCACACCTCCACTTTGCATTTTTGGTACTGGTACCTGGTAGTTCTCTTACCCACATGAGTTGTCTCATTCATAGCACCCCTTTGCACTTTCGACACTCATGCCATTCTTCATTACCCTTTAGGGATGGGAGTCCCAATAGTTTTTCATCATGTTGCAGATCAACCACATACCCCTTCTCCTCATTTTTCTATCTTTCCCACATGGACTCCCAGATCATCGCTTTATGCTTCAAGTCTTTTTACCTGCACATCCACAGGATCATAAACCCTCCATTTCATCCACCATCAGTTTTCCCATCTGCGAACCTATCTTCATTTCACCTACCTCATACAGAAACTCGCCTATGGGGGCCCCACCCTTCATCAGTTTTTCCAGAAATTTCTTCCCTCCCTGGGGCACTCATTTCACATTGGGGCACCCATTTCTGTATTTGTACATTTTCCCCAAAATTATTTATTATTTACTGTACAAACGCCTTTATTTTCAGTTATTTGCTTTTGTCGTCACTGTTGGCGACCTGCTTTCCTTTTGGCCACACGCAACCCATGTCACCCTTGGTTGGAGCATTACTTCTCATTTACCCTCACTGGCATCATCTCTATCTTCAGAGTACTACCCAGGTCACTTACCTTTATCCTCTGAATGTGTTCCCCTTGTCCCGCCTCTGGCACAACTCATCCCAGATCTTGTCGTCCCCCTGACACTTGATCTTGTCACACGGACGCGGCCATTCATTTTATCATATACCCTCCAACCAAGGGAAGTCTTGAGTCTTCCCATTTCTTGACTTTAGCTATGTACCTATGCCACTTCTTCACCACAGTAGATTCCACAAAGCCCTTTGCTTCTGGGAGTCACGTCCTCCTTTTGTCGACATCAACACACTTTTCCAAAAGGGCGACAGTATCTTGATTCTCATTTCCCATCCAATGAGAGATCTTGGATGGCACAGGGGGAAACACCATTGCTCCCTGATGTCGTTGACCCCCATAACATTCGTTGCCAACACTTTCTCATGTTATGGTGGGTTTTACTTTGCGACTATTGCAGTTTTTATTATCAGTTGCCGAAGACCTCTGAACTTGGCAGGGCCACCAATGCCCACATCACCGTCGTTGTTTATTTCCGTGACCATTACCTATGGTTCAGAGTATGTTCCTTTGCAAAATTGTCTTCTGCCTTTATCATTCTGCCCCCGAGGGTGCTGCAGTTGTCTACACCAACACTTCAGACAATTTTTCTTCAGAGTTACATCATACGAGCATGGGGCATGCCCGCCTCGTTTGTACACACTTGTATATTGTTACGCACCTTGTGGATGGTCGGGATCTACAGGTTCCTTTCTTCTCCAACGGATTGCTCTACACGGTCCCATTCTTGCTCTCCCTTACAACACCATTCTCAGAAAAAGAAACATTGATGAATTTTGGCTATACGTTTTGCTCCTAACCTCATCCATCAGGGGGCATCTTTTATCACTGAAATTTCATCCGCATGTGGCGACAAGAACTCTGCATCGTCAAAATAGGACTGGAGTCATTCATGGCACAGGATTAATTCTTCAACATTGCAAAAGGGTAAAAAAACTATACAAAATGACCAAAAATTTGAAAGGCACTTTACATCATCTGGGTGCACGCGCGTATGCGCGTAACAGAAACGTACAAAGCACGCATATGTGCACAAGGCGCGGCTGTTGGGTGAAAAACCCGCGCGCCTGGTAAATGGCGCATTTATTGAAATTGGTCAGCCTCCCAACCACTAATGGATCAGCTCCCAAGCCGATTTGACACCAAATCCAAGCTCAATCCTCATGGTGGTCTGGTCAAAGACCTAATTGAGCCCTAAAGAGCCCCTTTTCACATTCAAAAGAGGTCACATAATAACCCAATGCTTGGCTATAAAAAGCCATGAATGACCACCATTTTCTCAAGTAATTCTTTGTATTGTTATGCTGCTGAGATTGCTAAGGACTCATTCTTTGGCAATAAACATCACAAGCTTCATTTCATAGACCTATTCACCCCTCTCTTGAGTGAATAGTCTTGGATTTCTTTCACCCACATTTTCATCTTTTCATTGTAAGGAGAGCAAGCTTTGAGGGCCTCAAGAGCCTTCCATTGGAGAAAGAAGGGACCCAAGTCCCCTTTCTTCTTTGTGCCTTTGGATTTCATCAACAGATCAGCTTATACATTGGTGATATTGATCCATTTGTCTCTATTTTTCATTTTCTCATATGCTTTTAGTTTTTATTTGTTTTAGATTAATTTTTGTTTATAACTTTGTTGTTTTTCTTCCTAACCTTTCCTTTTACAGCTGTCATGCCTAGAAGAGCCCAACTGGGCATGTAAGCACTCTTAATTTGCTCACCTAGTGACGAATTGGGTGCAAACACACCTCCATGAATCTTTGGCCTTTTTCAGTGAAATTAAATTCTATGGAACAAAACACAACTCAATAACTATGTTTAGTGTTCTACCCATGTGTTATTATTTATGGGTTCTAGAACAAGGTAAGAATACCCATGGTTATGCAACAAGAGATTAAACTTTGTATTTTGCAATGTTGTCATTTTTTCCTACTTGTATTGAAAATTTATGTCATGGAATGAAACCATTGCTACTTAATCTTAGAATGGTGAACCCCATGAAGCCTTGGAATTCTTCAATTAAATGTATGTCTATGGCATAAAACCCAACTCAATCACCATGTTTAATTTTCTACCTCTATGCATAACTAATTTATTGGCTCTTTGTCAATTGGGTTTATCTTGGGTGGTTGGGAGGAATGACTATTGTCCTCCTCACCCAAGTTCAAGTCTTGTAAGTGACATGTTGAGCTCTTAATGAGTATAATATTGTAATAACTTTGGGACTTGTTGTTGAACATCCTTGTTCCCTAAAGATTCTAGGGTTTACTTTAGGTACCATATTCAAAATGAGAGAAAGTACTTGAAGGCTTTCCCCAAGATTTGTAACCTAGAGAAAAGACTAACTTATTTGATCTAGAATAAGGTAAGTAGATGCATGGTTATGCAATAAAAAATTCATGAGAAATTTGTATTTTGTAGTGTTAAAGATAAGCATTTTGGGTAAGGAATTGTTAACACATTAAGAGACATTTTACACTCTAGTAGTAGAGATTAATAAAAATTTATCTTTAGTTTGGGTTTCCTCTCATCCAAACAATTCTATATATTATGCATATTGGTTGCTCTTTGCTAGAGATGATTTCTTCAAAAATGTTTGGGATCTTAACCATGACCATTCTTTGAATATCCCAAAGTCATTATATTCCATAATATCCAACATGCATATGACACATCATGTGGAATCATCATAAATCCCCCAAAACAATATTATTCTTAAAATGATGAAAACAATTGTCATCCCTCATAATAGTTTCTTGCGGTAGTGGAAATTATTTCAGTGGTAAAATGAGACTCACCATGTATTATAAAATTTTAGATGACTTGGATTGAATTTTATTTGAGCAACAAATAACCTTATAATTTCGTTGGGGTTGCATGGCTTCTAATTTTGACAATGGTGTGACTTTGAGAGTTGCATGCACAACAAAATTGAGGATAACATGAGTCACACTATGAGGAAATGTACTAGGAGTGTGACCTTCTCAAGTAGGATTTCAATGGTGAAACTAGCATGAATAGTGTATAAGAAGCAATCAAAGTGGCACAAAATTCCAAGAATCTCAAATATTCAATTTTTTTTTAAATGAGGACCCTTTCAACCAATGTATAAGGAAAAATAAACACTAAATTGAACCTCCAAGATACTAGATATTACAAATACAACCCTTAAATAACTAGAAGTTGGATTAATAGAGTAAGTTACCTAATTGATTTTTCATTCTACTACAGGGTTAGAAGCACCACACATTATATAGTCTTAGATGATTTGGATTGAGTTTTAGTTGAGCAACAAATAGCCTTATGATTTTTTTTGGGTTGCACATGTTCTAGTTTTTACAACAGTGTGAGTTTGAGAGTTTCACATGTAACAAAATTGAGGAAAACATGAATCACACTATGAGGAAATGTACTGGGAGTGTGACTTTGTCAAGAAATATTTGAATGGTGAAAATAGCGTGGACAATGTAGAAGAAGGAATCACAGTGGCATGAAATTCCAAGAATTTGAAATTTTTGAAATTAAGGGTCCTTTTAGCGAATGGATAAGGAAAATTAGACACTAAATTGAACCTCCAAGATACTAGATATTAGAATTACAACCCATAAATAATTTGAAGTTCGATTAATAGAGTAAACTCTATAGTGCATTTGTCATTCTACTATGGCATTTTTCATGCATTGAAATGATACAAACCCTCTCCTAATTGGCTTTTAGAGCTAGGGGTATACATTGAAGGTAAGAAGGAAAAATGCATTCAAAACACATGCATTTGTGGAATAATAAATATTACCCCTATTTTTATAATTTACCGCATCCTCTTATTTCTCTAATCCCCTAATGGTAACTTGATTTGTAATTATTTACATACAATTATGGAATTTTATCATTTCTAATCAAATTTATATCGATAATTAAAAATATACTCCTCCATGTAATTTTCAAGTCCCCTACCCTCAATATTTACCATTACACCAAACTATATTTTTAAAAATTCAAATACCCCACTATATGAACTCATGTAGTATTTATCGCGCATTAATATCGACCCCCCTATGAGCCATCTACCTGAAAACGTGTTAAATATTTTGAATGGTCAAGGAATTCCTACATTATTTGATTTAGTAGATCATGTGTTCTTCATATTTGGAAACAAGGTTGAATGAATGTTAAGTCTCTTAGATTACAAGGCCTAACTATTGATTATTGGCATGGTTATATTCAGAGGTTGGTACAAATTCTATTTATTGAAAATGGAATACAATATATTAATATGGTCGAAAAACCCCTCCATGGGTAAGTTCATAATAAGTCTCTTTTATAAGGCTATATTTAATGATGAGGAAGTAGAATCAACTTAGTGGTGGGTGAAGATATAGAAATTTAAAGCTTCAATGAAGTCCATAATATTTATGTGGTTAGCACTAGATAATAAAGAATTAACATGGGTAGTCATTCAAATGAGGGAAATGATGGATTTGCGTGGGGGTTTCAGACCCAAGGTTTGTGAAGCTTGACTAACAATTACTAAATAGGCATTGGCATATTCAATGTTCAAGTACTGAAGAAGGTTTATCCCAAGACGTCATGAGAATCACAAAGACCATAGGATTTATGAAAGGTGAAAAGGAAGAGAACATACAAGAAATATTCATCACATAACCATGCAATCATTCATAACTACAGTAAGATTACTATGCAGAATAATACATAATAGACATTTATTCAGACCATAACTCATCATATGTAGAGATGAAAGTTCTTTAGGATGTATTCATTGAACTAAAAGGAATTCAAATACATTTCCATACATAGAGGTCGAAGCATGATCCTGATGCATTCATAGAAAAATAAAATATGATCCATTCACTTAAATCTCTTTTTTCTCTCATATACCCAGACATTATATATATGAACATGACGAAAAATTGATACAAAGCTGAAGTGGAGCTATAAATATTCTATATCTCACATACAATAATCGACTAAAATTGCTCCTAGTGAAAAAACAAATAACCCTTTCATATCCACATGCATCCCCCTTAAGTCTATTTGAGCGTGGAAACCAAAACAAACTTCCCAGCTCACCATCAACCTTGATCATGGCCAGTCAGGTAGTTACAAAACTAGTAATAATGATTACTAAATATATTCAAGGATTCAGTCTGCATGTGATCACTTCAAGTGCTTGTGCATAGTACAAACTGAGTTGGCACATATAGTAGATCCTGGGTTGATACCGAAATTGAACCTTGGTGTTGCGCGATGCATCTTATTGGGCACGATCACAATGCTAACTAGTGGTGTGTGCATAATATTCAAAACCTTAGGGTTCCAATAGGCCCCCAAAACTATTAGTTGGCTCTTCCTCGAGCCAATAAAGTTGTTTACACTGTGATAGAGGAGATTGATGGAACCATATTGATTATTTCCTCAATGAATTCTTTGAATTTTCCATCAATCTCTTCAAATTTGTTTGTTAGATCCTTCATTGTCTTACAAAAATCCTCGACATCAAATAGTGTGATCATTTGCAAGGTAGATTTTATATACTCACCTAATTGTACGATTGGGGCTACCTTTTCTTGCACGTATGCAAGTTTGTAGTAATGCAGTTGGACCTTATCAACAACATCAAGAATGCCACTTGAAAGATTATGTTTTTTAGTGTGGGAATATGAAATCTCCCGACATAGGATGTCAATTTATGTCATGTCCTATTGTCGTTCTACTTGTAGTAAGGAGGGAAGTGCCCACTGATTATGAATGATCTAGGCCTCAGTTGTGTTGATTTGATCATTAATAGAATTGAATTCAAGGTATTTTTGTAGGTGCATCAATAGCTTGGATATATATTCAAATACCCTCATGAAATTTGTTACACACTCTTATCCCTGTTGTAGAACTCCTTTTCTGCTATAGTGATTTGTTGTTGCAACTCCCCTTATTCTAATTAGGGAGAGAATTTCAACTTTTCCAAAAGATCTAAGTTTATTTCCTATAGGTATTAGACTCTCTCCTTAAATTTTATGAGTTTACATGGCACATAGAGGTTCAAAGGTTCTATGTTTGGGATGGGGACTTGCACATAGACTTCATCCATTGTGTTAATTAATGTGGTGTGAGTATTCAATTCTACATTGTGGAGTGTATTGATCTCCTTGTGGGAAACCAATACCTGGTCATGCTTTTGTTGAGTTTCTCTATATGCAACAAGTTCTTGCTCACGATTCTACTGCAATTGTATATAGGAATAGTTGAGTATGTGGTGTATGGCCCCCAGTTCATTCATGATCTTATCCATGTAAGTTTACAAGTCATGTGAAGGAACCTGCACCAATTCTAGTTCAACATAAGGTAATAACTAAGGTGTTGCGGTAGTGTATGACTCAATGGTTCTCACGACCAATGGGTTGAAACACAATACTCTTGTTGGGATAATTTTTTGTGGATATGTTGAACCCATCATGCATTCCATTATTTGTTTTTCTTGGGATATGGGACCAATTTTAGGAGAAATATCCACCTAATCACAAAGTTCATCTAGCTTTTGCAATGAATCTCTATTCAATATCTATTGCACGAATGATTTTTCTTGGAGCATGTTAATAAGGCCTTAGATGAGTGCATAATTATACCCTACCTTTGGCTCTAGATTGTTGGTGTCAGTCTCCTTTTCTTTAGTATAATCAGGCAATGTCTTGTGCATGATGCACTATGAGGGGATTTCATATATGATGGGAACAATGTTGGTCTACTATGGCACAATTGGTGTATGTTCTTGTTCACTAGACTCAGGGCTAGGAATTATGTTAATAGTTGTGCATTGTTTCTTCATAGTTGGAGTATTTGTTGGGGTTTCCTATGTCTATTTCCTATTATCACACAAATTATATCTTTGAAAACCAAATTGAAAGTGTCACTAGTGTGACACAACTATGAGTAAAAGTCATCATCACCTTAGAAAATACTCCCCTCATTTTAGTGATGGATAAATCCAACACAAGGGAAGCTTCTTGGGTGATCTCAAGGGAAAGGAGGGAAATGAGAAAATGGTTTGGAAAGACACATATTTTGGTCAATTGAAGAAGGTGGTCATGGCTTGAAGAAAGAAGGATTGGGAGAGGAAAGAAGGTAACATGGGATGTCATCTGCAAAACCAATTTTATCACAACAATCCCAAGACCAATTATCATGAAATAAGCCCAAAAACCACTACCAACTTAGTAAGTAAGGCTTGTTGTCATAAAATTGTAGTAGATTGAAGGTTACATCATCGATGAATAGAACATAACAAATGTAATATTTCACCGTCAAAATCAACAAGTAATTATATTAGATGAAATCCCTTAACAATTAGATAATTATCCAATATTTAAACAATTGTTTTAATGGTTAGAAGGGTTGGAAAATGAAAGTTTTCATCATTATATAACATCCCTAAAGGCTATATCAAAATTTTAATACAAAAATAAGAAATTGTTGTTAAATTTAAGAAATGAATATGCCAAGTTGTAGCCCTTAAATTATAGAGAAATATTCAGTCATTATACAACAACTTCCATCGTTAATTAGAGGGTAAATTGAGAGTTACATAAAAATTTATGCATCCATGATGGTTTTATATTTACTTTTATAACACATATGTTTGGAAACTTTCCCTCTGTTAGCTTCCTTGGATACATCTGTGTGCATTTTCTAACTTGTTGTTTCTCTCCGACTAATTTATTTCCTTTTTGTTGGACTATCTCCGCCCTTTTCTTCTTCCATGTCTTTTTAGTATGGATTTCCATTTTCTCTACATCATCATCTGGTGTGTGTTGAAGTTTGGTTGGCCACTCTACAAAAACTTGTTGAATGTCCTCCTCATGATGTAGAAAGGAGACATCTTGGTTTCGACCTTTGGATCTATGTGTTAGGTGATGGACATATTATGAAAAGTGCATTCAGACAGGAGGTAGTCCTCATACCTATCCATGATGTTGTGTAGTATGTGAAGTGTGGGTGTATTTTTTTGGATCATTTCGGTAAACCAGATCTCAAAGAGGTTTTATTATTTTCTTGGATCCTCCTATCCTTGATGTGTTGCAACTCTCAAAAAATTTTCATGGGAAAGGTTGGATAGACCTATGTGTCATAGTTACATCCCACTAGTGGCTTCGATACTGTCATGGCTAGTAGGAGTAACACCCTAATGTAGTGAAACTCCCTATTGAAATCATGCACTTCTAGACAATCCTTTATAAAAAATTTCAATAAGTGTCATTCCCAAGCCATCCTAACTCTGTTGATGCATCACTCTGCGGAAACAACAACCCCCATTGGGAACTCATCTTTGTATAACTTGTGCATCACTTTGTAGGTAAGTAGCTACGTGGTGAATTGGACAATTGCCACTTCGCTTGACCCTATTTGTGTATCATACTTTGTGTACACATCCTCATGTGTTGCATCCTTGGTCATTATCATTTCAGTTGGATAATATCCCTTTGTAGTAAGGCCTCAGACTAGGCTCATTTTGTTTATCTCGACCCAATATGGCTTATCGATATACACGATCCTTCCATGAAATCAAATGAGTAAGAATCAAACACATTCATTGATGGAATGGTTAAGCCCAAAATGTAGGAAATCCAATAATTACATTATTCATGATTTCTTAGGAGGCTTCTCCCATTTCTTAGTGACCACTCATTGTTTTCCTTTTTCCCCTGTACTCACCTATGTGTATGCATCTAAGTGAAATTCCAAGAACTAATCCTAATCTTGTATATTGAAGTATACATATTTAGTTGTGGAACCCTTCCTAACAGAGGGCCCATGATAGTTACCTTAGTTAATAATTCAGGCTTGGGAATGTATTTCTCTTTTGTCACCTAGAATTTCTATCATGCCTTAGGCTAGCTAATAGAATCCATTATCCTTGTCAAGTTTGGGCACCTCTAGTTTATTGTTATGACAACTCATGCTCGAGAGCTATGTTTTAGGGTCAATGTGGCAGCCGTGACTAGGAAGGTCTACCTGTACTGAGTGTATGTCATAGACTCACTCAAACTGTAATGTTCTTACTGTTATATTCACTCTACACTCGACTCCTGGCTCTATACTCTTCTTTCTATGTGAAAATACTAAGCGGAAAAAGTTATTTTGAACAATAAATACTTGGTGGGTTAATTCCCCCCCAAAATAATTGACCACTGAGTTGTATATCGAGTTTTTTACTTTTTGTTAATGTTTTCATGTGGTATGGTTCCCTTCCATATCTATCATGTTCCATAGGGAATTATTTCTATAACTAATTTCAGTTCCCCTTGTGATTGTCAACTAAGTGAGAAATAATGACCTATCTCTCAGTCGTCGTATTTTCCTATGTCTCAGTATCTATTTTTCAGGTCCATTTGTTTTTTCCTTTGATTAGTACTCAAGAATTTATACCTTAATCTCCTACGAATATTTGAAATCCATTTTTGAGTAAGACCTATCCCATCTCACTTTATTGTGTTGACCTATCTAATATGCCTACTTATTACTTCTATTATGACTAATATACTTACGTCCTATTCTAGTCATGCGTAGTTCCTATCTATTGCAAAATATCATCCCAAACAGGGCATGCCATCACAACGCATCTGACCCTAGTGGACCACGATGCTTCTTTAGTTGAATTATACTCATCAACCCTTGACATGGATTTGCGTTGGGCTTTGTTGATTGCACCATGCTAATCGAACTAATGTACCAACCTTGGGATGGTTTCAAATTAGGCATGCACAAATTATCTGGTGGTTTAGATGATCTAAGTGGATATCGATGACCAACAACCTATTCCAACTGGCTCAAAACAACTTGTTGGAAACTTACTATTTTTAACATTTTTTCGGTTGCTAAACTTTCGAGGCCATTTTGAGGGCTTAAACAAAGTTTTTTCGTGATTGGGAACCTCAATGATAGTCCAAGGTTCTAATTGAACCCCCAAAATGAAGCTCCGTTGATACCTTTCCAATGAGGTATCATATGCCCCAAATGAAGATTGTATGACAAAGTTATGCCCCCGGGAAGTTGATACACCAAACTACCCAAAACAGGGTCCAAAAAACTATTGGCTTTTCATCTTCCGGGGTTAGGGTTTGGGATTTTCTTTATGTTAAAAGGAATTTGGAGCCTCATTGTAACAATCATATTCTTTCAAATGTGAGTAGTCATCACATCTCTTCTTAGAGATAAGCTTCCACCATTCTAGCGAGTCTTTCACTTTGTATTTCTATAGTTTTGTACATTTCGCTCATTAATAGAAATTGTGTATTAATGTATATATGTGCCTCTAGTTATATATCTGACATATCTCTATTATATTATTCACTCTCTTGCAATATCCTTGTATATTTGTGTGCTATATATCCACTCTCATTTCATGTTGAAAATAATCTGGATCAGTGGTATCAAAGCAAGATACTCTTGATTGTTTTTGAGAGCATGTCCCCGATGAGGTCGGTGTATAGAAATTTAGGTCTCGAGCTTGTATCTCTTGGGGAAAATATCTCTCACACTCCCAAGAAACCCTACATGGTGGAGAAAAATATTGTATCAATATGTTTCTTGAGCAAGCTCTCACGCGATAGAGGGACGAAACGATGGAGAATTTTTCCCACATCCTTCAACGCCTGCCAATAGCAACAGGACCATCTTCATCAAGAGACCACTTTGTAAGAGCCTCTCCTTTCAAGGTACAAGTCAATTTTGATATTCTCGTATTTGAAGGTCAGATAGATGCATATGCCCTAGAAAAATGGTTAAATCTGCTAGAATATTATTTTTCTATTCACAATTTTTTCGACATGGAAAAGATCACCTTCGCACTCCTTAAGGCTTCCCCCCATGTCAAACATTGGCGGGAAACTTATTGGGAGTAAAGTTCCACAGAGGAGTCTGGAATATATGGGGTCGAGACCACTTGGGATTTTTTTGTGGATGCGTTCAAGGAACAATATTACCATATTGGTAACTATGAAAACCAATACATGATATGGAACACTATGTGGCAAGAGAAGGGGAATAGTATGAGGCAAGAGAGGGGCCAAAAAGTATTGGAGTTCACAAATAATTTACATACCTTGTGCACCAAGATGGGTATCAAAGACTTCGAGTGCCATTTGGTTCTGAAATACCATGGGGCTCTTCATAGGTACATACAAACCAAAATGGATTTCCTAGAAATATCATCATTGGCAGTTGCTTATCAATATGTTGTCAAAATCGAGAAGAAATTTAGGCACCAGAACAAATGGAAGTTCTGGTATGCAAATCCACAAGAACCAAAGTATGATAAAGATGGCCCTAACAAATATCCTCCTGAAAACTAGTCCAAGCCACAGGAAAAGTAGGGTCACGGGAAGACAAATAAGGGCAATGGAAAGCGGTGTGATTTCCACAAAATCCCCTGGAAAAACACTAATCAATGTTGCTCAAAAAAATCATTAGTGGTCGATATCAAAGAAAAGGATCCAAACCCTGATTTAGAATACGATTCAAAAAATAATGGGAGATAAAATATCATCAATGCAAACCCCATTGCTATTGTTGCGATTGCAACAATTCAACTAGAAGAACTAGTAAATGTTGAAGAGGGGGAGTGCCTCTTTCATTCACAAATGTGGGTGAAGGGGACCCCGTTGCATTTCCTTGTTGATAGAAGAAGACAAAAGAAACCCATATCACCATAGGTTGTCAAATAGTTGGGATTTTCTACAACACCACACCTGCAACCATACAACATTGGGTGGCTTAACCAAGGACGAGATTCTTGTTTCAACCAACAGTTCCAATTGTCATACGACATCCATCCCTTCAAGGATGAGGTATTATGTGATGTTGCCCCAGTCGATTTCTGTGATTTTCTTTCGGGCCAGCCATATATGTGGAAGCACCATGTTATTTATGAGTCTTGAACCCGTAGTGTCATTTTTACTCAAGGGGTCATCTCTATAGGATACTAGAGGTAGTTCCAATGACTGTCCCACCTAAAAAATTTCCAAGGTAGTATCTCATACTACAAAATTCAGCTTCTTCACAATCTATTCAAAGGTGAACAAAAGGACACTGCAACCATTGCAACCTCATTCCAAGCACCTTATATCTAGTAAGAGCAGGTCGAAAATATTGAAGAAAAACAAAAATATTCCTTCTGCACACATTCATCTCATCATGTTCTCAACGACCTCCCACAAACCAGGCAATGCAACTTCTCCAACAATCAAGCAACTCACCAAAGTTCAGATTCAACAAGCGCTTCCCCTCTCCCATGGGAACTCAATGAAATGGAGAAAATTTCTTCCTAAGGATGGATTATTGATCCAGGTGGATATTGGTGGCCACCCACCTATTCCAACTCGCTCAAAACATATTGTTGGAAACTTACTATTTTTAGCAGTTTTTCAGTTCCTAAAATTCTGGGGCCATTTTGAAGGCCTAAACGAATATTTTTCATGATAGGGAACCTAAATTACATCCATAGGATTTAATTTATCCTCCAAAATTAATCTCCTCATCGATAAATTTCCAACGAGCTATCGTTATCCACAAACAAAGATCGTATGCCAAAGTTACGCCCTTGGGAAGTTGATACACCAAACTACCCAAAACAAGGTCCACAAAACTATTTGCTTTTCATCTTCCGGGGTCAGGGTTTTGGATTTTATTTATTTTAAAAATTCGTTTGGAGCCTCATTGAACACTCATCTTCTTTTTAATGTGAGTATCCATCACATCTCTTCTCAAAGATAAGCTGCCAACATTCTAGCGAGTCTTTCATTCTGTATTTCTACAGTTTTGTACATTTTGCCCATTAATAGAAATTGTGTATTACTGTATATATGTTCTTCTTGTTATATATATGATATATCTCTGCTATATTATTGACTATTTTGCAATTTCCACAAGACAATTAATATCCACATGCACTCTGTGAATATGCCAACAAGAAGGATTACTTATGTAGGTGGTCTTCCAAGATGTTGCGTGATCGTACATGTTTTAACTAGCAAAGAAGTTGCTTACTTGGTTTTATGATTTATTCTTGGAGTAAGTGTTGTGTTTTGTTTCCTCTTGTGTTATGCATTGTAATTTATCACACAATTGTTCTTCTTCCGGTGCCTTTTGTGTTGCATGTTTCACTTCCTTTTGTAAGTGGGATTCTTCCAACATCCTCTACGTTGTGTTTGGCAGTTCTTAAAGCATAGGGGATTGTTCCAGTGCCATATGAATCATGTGTTGTCCTCTTCTAGGGATCTCTGTGAATTGTGCAAGATTTTATTTTTTTGCAAGACATCAAACATAGGAGGTGCTTGCACTAATTTTTTGATATTTCCTTGTACATTTTGATCTAAAATTTCTCTTCATTCTAGGTCATATACTGTAAGAATTTATCCTTGGGTTACCACCCATACGTCCTCTTATTTTTTTGGCTCTTGACCTCCATGTAGCTCAACATTCACCATATTTAAGTGTCCCTTCTTCTCTTCCCACTTAGAAAATATCTTTTGGAAATAATTTTTGACATGGTTTGTGATGTGGAAATATCCACAGAGTGCACGTGTCTTGGTGCATAATTGTGACAAGTGGCCCATTTCAACATAGTTAAAACATGTAGGTCGTCTTCCTCTTCCAACAATATATCATCTTCCTCTTCATCTTCCATATCCTCTTCACTGGCCTCCTTGGTATCCTCCTCTCTCAAATCCTCCATGGTCTCCACCCATGTGTTCTTCTTATACTCATAATGACTCTACATTGTGATCTTACATCAACTGTAGTCACTGGAATTTGTTCTCATAATGTCCCATGGATTTCCAAAACTCATATAATGGAGTGTGTGAGGTATTTAAATACTTTTTCAATATTGGAAAATGGGGATTTATATGACATCGTTATCTACATATCTCACACCACTCCATATGTGGTCCTGTTGGAAATGAATTTGGCACACCCAATGTAATGTAACTTCCAAATGTAGGACACTCATTCTGATAGTGAATTTTGATGCAACATGCAGTACACCACACATTTGTGTGCTCTACCTTAGCCTTTTCCATATGTTTTAGTTTCATGAATAGGGTTTCAAGCTGAGATTGTACCTATGCCATCCTTGTCAATATATGACCACCTCTTAGTGTGGCATCTAAATGCATTGCAATTTTCACTGCCTCTGCTTGGGTTAACACCTTGTGTCAGGTGAGTGGAACTTGAATATGTGGTAGGATTCTAGTAATAAACCATTCTCTACATTTGAAATATTGTAGATGAAATTTTAGTTTATCTAACAAAATATTGAATCATTGGTCATGATCTCACACATTTTCAACTGCTAGCTACTTGATCTCTTTAACCTTTATTATACACTATGATTTTGACTTAGGCTTATGAAAATCCCCAAGTAGATCTCTCTTTATCTCCATTAGGGACCTTTCTTGTCCCATCGGTGTGGTAGCCTTGTACTTCATGTACCATGTTATATATTTTTCTTTGAATGTGGTCTCTAGTTGTGCAATATTGGTTGCCTCATCTGTGACTCTCTTCGCAAACCATATAGCTTCACATATGAACCAATGTTTTTTCTCATCATCTCTTCCCATCCTATGAAATTCATGAAGCTAAGGGGTTGAATCTTGGTTCACCATACTCGATATGGAAACGTGTCTTCCCCAACGACTACTACTTGTTGTTGTTGATATTGATGCTTTCTCTTGCAAAGTATTTCTCACTTTGGTTTCTCCTTCATTCCTATCTTCTCCTTCCTTTTCTTCTACTTTCTCTTATTCTACCTCTCTCACCTTTGCACATTCTTTGATTCTTTAGTTGTGATGAAAAATGTGTAAGGGGGTGGTTAAAAGAGAGGGTTCATCCATACTCTCTCATATTCTATGGTGAGGGATCCAATAGAGCTCCCTATATCTAGCCATGCAAGCCTGCTCATTATCGATAAGGCCTCTACTCCTTCTTGGAGGGATCCATCATTATAATTTTCTACATCAGGTATACTTCTCTACGCCCCATATTTCTCTAATGTGACTACATTTATCACTAAACAAGGGGACATGACATCATATTCCTCAATCCTTCTCCCACTACTTTCAATACCCTCTCTTGATAGCTCTCTCCTAATGCCATGTCTCTTCAAAATCCTTTATTCTTATGCGCTTCTCTTTGGAACATATATTTCTTCCACAAACCCTTTTAGTGTAGGTTCTCTTCTCTTCATATTTGATCTTATTACTCATTTTTCACCCCTTTCTTTCTTTCATCTGCTTATTTGTTAGGATTTCCTCATTAGCTTGTTTCTTCTTGCATATCTCTCATCTCTTTCTCTCCTCTTCTCTCCTAGATCCATTCTCTTCTCATCAAATATCATATTATTTTCAATCCCTTCTACTATATCCACTTATACTCTCATATTTTCTTCTTCCCTCTTCTTTCCACCACCCCCCCTCTCTGCAAGGGGCTTTACTCGTCCATCCTATCAGGATCCATGTGCATCATCCCTTCTTCCATGAAAAACATATTTATCCACAAAGGGAACTATTCCAATAATATCCTTCTATGGTTGGCTGCAAATTTTCTTTTGGCACTAATGAAAGACACATTGCATTCAATAGAAAAATCAATAGTATACCCTTCTTTCACACGCTAAAAAAAATACCAGAACTCGATAGATATGGTGCACTTATTATCCATATATCTCAACCTATTGACCAGATCTTGGTCCCAAACCAGTGATTCTTGGGCTCCCCATATAGAGTTAATATATGTCTATCTATTTATCCACTCATGCAGTAAACAAGGAAACCCAACAAAGAAAATTTCATGCAAATATGTGTAGATGTACCTTTGTTTCCAACATTCATGGTTGGTATGCAGGTTCTTGGTCTCTCATCATGCAAACTCATATTCCTTCTTATAGATCCAGTCTTGCATCTCCTTCTTGAAAGGTTTCCACCTCATTTCCTTCCTTCAACATGTAGCACAAAACCTTCGGGTCGGAACAACAAAACCAATTTTTAACTTTAGGTGGGAGTTTTAAACACATGGTTTGTGAGGATTGACCAACAAGTACCCCATAGGTACTGACATATTCAATGTTCAAGGAATAAATAAGTTTTCACCCAAGACACCATGAGAATCACAGAGACCATACGATTTATGTAAGGTGTGGAGAAATAGAACATAGAAGAAACATCCATCACATAACCATGCAATCATTCATAACTACCATAAGATTACTATGTAGAATAATACAAAACATACATACATACATACCATAACTCATTAGATGCAAAGATAAACATGCTTCAGGTTTTATTCATCAAACTCAAATGAATTCAGATACATTTCCATACATAGAGGTTGAAGCGTGCACTGCATGCATTCAATTAAAAACAAAGATGATCTATGCACTTAGAGCTCCGTTTTCTATCATATTCCCACACTTAATATCTCTAAACATGAAAAAAAATGATACAAATCCTAATTGGAGCTCTAACTCTTTTGTAACCCACATACAATGATCTACTAAAATCACTTCTAATGAAAAAAAACCCAACCCTTACATATCCACATGCATCCTTCTTAAGTCTATTGGAGCATGGAAATCATAACAAACTTGCCAACTCACCCTCATCCATGAATAGTTAGGTTGTTACAAAAATGGTTACAGTGATTATTGAATATATTCGAGGATTAGGCTTGCATTTGATCTCTTCAACTCGTTGCATGCAATACAAAATAGTCTAGCATGCATAGTAGATATTGGGTTGGCGTAGGCACTGAAACTTGGTATTGTGTGGTGCATATTCTTGAGCATATGCACATTGTTGTGATAGTTTCATCACTTGGGTGAGAAAAACAATGGCACTTGCATGCCTAGTTGGGCCTGCTAGACAAGGCAAAATTTAGTGAGTGGGTTAAACAAGCCAAACACGTGTAATAAGCAAATAAACAAACTTAAAAAACTAAGGAAATAAAAACTAAAATGCATAAGAAACTTTAGAACCATTGACAATCAACCAATGACCAAGATTATTCCACCAATGGATAACTATATTAGTTGGAAAAACATTGTAGATAAAAATGAGGAATTATGGGTCGTATCTTCCTCCTTGGGAGGGATCTTGAGTTCCTTAATGGATATCTCTTCTTACAATGGAAGAAAAAACGAAAATGATGAAGAAAATCAATTCATATTTGCTGAAGAGGTGAGTGGAATGGCCTATTGCAATGGTGCTTGAATACTCCAAGGAGAAAAGAGGATTCTCAAGGGAGAATTGAGGCAACATAACAATACTATGAAGACCTTGGCTTCTTAGTGCACCCATGGCTTTCATTTATATCATTTAGTCAAGGAAAAGTTTAATTGGTTCTTGGTGTGAACAAAGGGCCTTTTAGGGAACCCTTTGGTCCTTGACCAACCCCCATTTTGATTTCACTCAGATATGGAGGCCAAATTAGGTTGGGAGCTGGTCCATAAGTGGTTGGGGGGGTGACAAGAACCATAAATACATCATTCATAGGAGTGCATGGCGTTTCTTGTACACAGTCATGAATTTGGCACATTGTTCACTCTAAGGGATTTGTTTTCCCACGCATTGTGCGCGCACTTCCTTTTGTGATTTTGTACATGTCATTTTTTCCCCAATTGTATAATTTTTTCCTTTTCAAATGAATTTTAGTGTTGCAAGTGAACTAATTGTTGTTGGCATTGTTTTATTTCTATAACCATTTGCATGCAATGTTGGGGATGAAATTTCAGTGATAATAGATGCCCCCTGATGTGTGAGGTTAGGAGAATATGTATAGCCTAAATACATCAATGTTTCTTCTAGTGAGAATGCCATTGTAATGAAGAGTGTTGAGAGGAATTGCAAGAGTGATCTGTCGGAGGGAGAGGGGAAGCTGTGGGACCCAAACCTTTCTCTAGGGAGAAAAAATAAAATCTGTATAAAAACAAGGCGGGCATGCCCCATGCTCGTGTCATGTAACCCAAAATGTAAGACGTTCACTGAAGATGTATATTGATGTAGATAACAACAATGCCCTCTAGGGCAGTTGATAATGGTAGATGAAAATTCTGAATGGTGAACATACTCTGAAATGAGGCTAGGATGCCTGTAAGAAGTGTCGATGACTTGTAGGAATTGATGGCCTAACAAATTTAGAGGTCTTCGGCTGGTATAAAACAACTGCAATAGTGACATGGTAAGACCCACCGTAACATGAGATTTTTATGAATTTGAATGTTACAGGGGTCAATAGAATCAAAGAGAAATTATGATTCTCTCTGTGTCATCCGAGACTTCTTATTTTAAAGGTAATGAGATCCAAGATACTGTTCCCCTTCTGGAAACTGTGTTGATGTCAATAGAAAGGGAGACATGACTCCAAGAAGCAAAAGGATTCATGAAATCCACTGAAATGAGATCAGGTACTGATAGGGAACGTGAATGAAGTCAAGATGTGGTGAGACTCAAGACTAACCTTGGTTGAGGTATGTTTGAAGGATGATTGACAACAACCATAAAACTATATCTAGTGTTAGGGGGATGACTATATATGAGGTTAAATTGTGTTAGAAGCTTGAAAAAGTGGAAAAAATCAGATATCAGGGGTAAATGGATTTTGGGATACCCGGGGTTCTAGAATGATGTCGGAATGAAAAAAAAGGAGAGTGGTTTCCCCAACCAAGGGCTACATGGGATGCATTCAAAAAGAAGGTCATTACGGGTGATGATAAAAATATAAGTAAATGTTGGAAATAAAGGATTTTTACAATTACCAAATAAATAAAGAATAATTTGGGATGAGTGTGCAGATATAGAAACGGGTGCCCCAGTGCGAGATGTCTTGGCCTCTGAGGATGCAAGTTGTGAAGAGAACTAGTGGAGGGTGGGCGCCCCATGGGTGGGTTTCTGTAATATGTAAATGAATGGAGGGAAATCGATATATGGGAAAATTTATGTTGAATGAGATGGAGGGATAATGATACTTCAGAGGTGTAGTCAATAGAACCGAGATGAGATTACCTGGGAGTCCATTGGGAAAGCTATCAATATGATGAGAAGAAGTATGTGGCTTATTCTCAGAGTTTCATAAGACTATCTGGACTCTCATCCCTAGGGGGAGAAAGCATAATGAGTGTCAATTTTCCAAGGGGAACGATGAATAGGACAACTCATGTGGGGGAGAGTGCTACCAGGTGACAGTAACAAAATGCAACAGGGGTGATGGTATTGCAGAGCCAGACGTAAGGACCCTAAAGGTGAATGTTAGAGGTTATTATTAGGAGATGCAATTGATTTTGATAGGGAATAATTACATTCTAATGTCAAACATATACCTGAATGGGCTGCATCGTTTGTGATGACCTAGTACCTACACAAATTAAAAACCAAATACCCAACGTAAGCAATATCTGATGATAAATAACATATAAAAAATATTTGATAACTTTGAACATAAGCATGCATACCTGGACGTGATGTGAGAAAAATGATCCCTAAGGGCCAAGTTCAGATGGTGACCTAGGGAATGTGACAGTGTAGATGGCGGGACCATGATCCCCTGGCTGAGAACGAATCGGGAAACAGAGGCTCCGGGATCCTGTAACTGAGTGTAGAAGTTTGGAAAAAGGGATTATATATGGTTGGTGGGCCCACAATGCCACCTCATTTGGTAAAGTAATCCACTGCCACGATGATGTACTTGTGTCCATTACTATATGAAGGATTGCAAGTCATGAATTCTATGCCCCATTTGTAGAATGGGATGACGGTGATGACTAGATGTAGAAGAGTGGGTGGCACTCATGATTTTTTTGCATAGATATGGAATTTGTCACATCACTTAAAAATGTGGATGCAGTCGTGAAATAGCGTGGGCCAAAAGTACCCTACTCGGATGATTTTTTGGGTAGTGGTCATACTCGAGAGGTGGCCACCGCAAGAGCCACTATGGAAATCGTTCAAGACTCTTTCAGCTTCGTCGATGCTCAGACATTGATGAATAATGGTGTTGACCCCTCGTCTATAAAAGACGTCACCAATGAGGAGGTATCGAGGGCCTTGATGGCGAATGCACCAACGATCGTATCGAGATAGATGAGACCCAAACTTTTTTGTCCGAAGGTAGATGAGAAGGTTTCCATACCAAGGGTCATTAGAGGGGATGAAGAAGAGGTGTTCATCGGGAAAATCCATATTGACGGGTGAAGCTTTAGTGTATGAGGGAAAATCCGTAATGAGTTCGGTGAGGACGAGTGCTTTCCTTCTTTTAGGATTTGAGAACTCGAGGTCATATTCCTGAAGGATGATGATCCATCGAGAAAATTTTCCATTAATTTTTTGTCGGATAAAAAATTACTGCATGGGGCTGGAATATGCTACGACTTTGGTAGTTTGAGGCAGGATATTGTGTCACAGCTTTTGGAATGCGAGGAAAACTCTGAGGGAAAGTTTTTCATTGTGATTGTATTTCATGGGTGGTCCTAAAATATTTTTACTAATGTATTAAATGACATGTTCCCACCCCTCATCCCCTAGTTGGACAGGGAATCCTTTTACTGAGATGGCTAAGGGTGAAAAGTAGAGGATGTTATTGTGATCATATTCTGGAGGACTGATAAAAGGGGAATTGGATAGGGCCACTTTCAAATCATCAAAAGAGGTTTGATCATGTTTATCCCATCAAAATGGGTATCATGACGCAGTAAGCGAAGGAAACCATGCGCATGAGTGTCATAATCTGGGACAAAGCAATGTAAAAAGATATCTTTTCCTTTTAGTCTCTGCAGTTGATATAAATTCCTAGGTGGTGGAATTTCTATGATATCTTGGACCTTGAGGGGGCCCACCGTGATGTTGTGTTGGGAGAAAAACCCAAGAAGGCATATGACGGTGATGCAAAATACACACTTGAGGGGGTTCCAAAGAATATTGTATTGGAGACATCATTGAAAAATGATGCGCAAGTCATCTAAATGTTGAGTTTGTTTCTTGGATCGAGTAGTGAAGTAGTCCAAATAAGCGAGGATGATGCATGCAACATCATGGAAAACATAAGTCATGGCCCATTGAAATGTAGCACCTACATTCTTGATTCCAAAAGGCATGACACGATCAGAAAAAGTACCCCACGAGGTATTAAAATCGATTTTATACTGATCTGTTGGATGTATTTGGATTTGATTATAGCCAGAGAACCCATCCATGAAGGAAAAAGTCTCATGGATGACACAATCATCAATAATTTGGTCGATGAAAGGGGTTGGAAATTTGTCCTTGTCAAAATCATGGTTGAGATCATGAAATTCAGTGCAGACGCGAATAGTGCGTTGTTTTTTGTTAACAATGACGGGGTTGGAAACCCATGAGGTATACATAACGGGGTAAATGAACCCAACAATGCGTAACTTGTCAATTTTTTATCCATATTTTATGAGCAGAACAAAATGACTAAAAATTAACAAGTGCTTAACAAAAAGTAACATAGATACAATAAAATTGGGTTTCTATTCAATAAGGAAATAAGCTAAAACAGTAAAATGCAGCAGAAACAAGCTTGTTGGAATGGTGGCGACTTATCTCTGAGAAGAGATGTGACGACTGTGCTCATTCACAAGAAGATCATTACAATGAGGCTCTGAAGCCATTTTTACAATAAAAATGAATGGAAAAAACCCTAGACATCTAAAACCTAATCCTATGAGATGAAGCGCCAAAAGTCATGTGGGCCCCATTTGGGTAAGTTAGTACATCAACTTCTCGAGGTCGTAACTTTTGCATACAATCTCCATTTTAGGCATATGATATCCCGTTTGAAAGGTATCATAGAAGATATTCATTTTGGGGAAAATATCAAAGGATATTCTATATTTCTCCCCCTTTTCCCAAAAAAACATCGTTTAGGGCCTCAAAATAGCTCTGGAAGTGAAAAAATGCTAAAAATAGTAAATTACCAAAATTGCCAGAAAACTATTTTGAGCCAGTTGGAAAAGGTGGGTGGCCACCGATATCCACCTAGATAAATCATAAATCATTAGGAATAAATGGTATCCATTGCGTTGATTTCCCCCATCAAATGAGGAAATTTCTGCTGAATTTACCCCTAGGTGAGCCACTTGCCTTGGTGCAGGAGTTGCCCTGCTTTGACAACTCGATAAAGTTGGATCCTTTATTGTCGAGTGCCCTTGATCTATGTGTACACATTCTTATCACTAGATTCATGTTGTATGAAGTCAGGGTTGAGATCTGTTGGTTTCAATTGTTTTTCTACTTATGAGGTGTCCAATAATGGTGGGAAATAAGGGCGAAGGAGATCCACGTTGAACACTAGGTGCAGGCCAAGGAAAGGAGGAATGTTGAGCTCAAACTAATTATCCCCCATGGCCTTGGTGATGGTGTACGACCCATAACAGAGTGGGTGAAGCTTCCAATGGGGTCTTGTAAGGTGTTTTATCTGCAAGTGCAACCAAAGTTTGTCGCCCACCTGAAACTTATGTGGCACCCGATGTTGATCATGGCGCTGCTTGTACTTGTCATCGGACTTCTATAGGATATCCTAAACCTCTTGGAAGATGTTTT
>SNQJ01S0006013.1:60361-72572 GCA_010110895.2 Picea sitchensis
AGTCACCGGTTCGAAACCTGTGGGGACAAAAAATCCAACCATGTTAAGGGTTGGTGTGGCTCAGGCCGGGTGCGATCCCCGGGTGATTTTGATGGCTTAGATGCCCCTGAGTCGCGGTTTCTCAAGCCACAGGTTAATCGCGTTTCCAACAGGTTCCGCACAAATTAACAAACAAAAATAAAATAAAATATGAAACTGTAAAATGCAACGGAAACAAGCTTGTTGGAATGGTGGCGACTTATCTCTGAGAAGAGATGTGACGGTTGCACTCATTCGCATGAAGATCATTACAATGTGGATCTAAAGGCATTTTTACAGTAAACATGAATTCCCAAAACCCTAGACATCCAAAAACCTAACCCTAGGAGATAAAGCACCAAAAGTCATGTGGGCCCCGTTTGGGTAAGTTAGTACATCAACTTCCTGGGGTCGTAACTTTTGCATACGATCTTCATTTTAGGAATATGATAGCTTGTTGGAAAGGTATCATAGAGGAGATTCATTTTGGGGGAAACATCGAAGGAACTTACATATTATTCCTCCTTTTCCTAAAAAACATCGTTTAGGGCCTCAAAATGGCTCCGGAAGTGAAAAACTGCTAAAAGTAGTAAATTACCAAAATTGCCATAAAATTGTTTTGAGCCAGTTGGAAAAGGTGAGTGGCCACCGATATCCACCTGGATCAATTTCAAATTTTATAGATGCTTATTTGGATGGTTGAAGGGGGTGTTTCTTTTGACGAACTGGGGCGATATCTGGCCATGTTTCGATGTGATGTTCGACTATAGAAGGATCGAGGTCGAGCATTTCTATATATGACCAGGAAAAAATATCTCGGTATTCCTAAAAGAGAGATTTGTGAGATGTGAGTTCCTCAAGGGAGCATGTGGTGCCAATTGTGATTTCTTCTATGATTCTCGGTTTTATGGAAATGTTGATTTTGATGGTGGGGGAGATATTGGCCATATTGACTTCTTCAAAAGAATATGGGGCAGGGATAAAGTTGTTGAACAAGTCTATATTCCCTGAAGGAGTAAAATCATTAGTTTCGATTGCACATATGGAGGCTTGGATAGGAGTGTCAAAGTATTTGTTGGCCCTTGGTTATGGAAGAAAGCAGAGATTTAGGAAGAAAGTGAAGATTCAAGAAGAAAGGTGAAGTACGAACTACGCGGAAGGAACAATGACTGATATTGGATAGAAGTGGTCAAAGAAGAAGAAAAGAAGGAAAAAAGTAAGGTAAAATGAGTTTTTGAATGAGAAGATCGAGGAAGATATATTAGCAAGGAATATGGATTATGGACAACTCAGAAAGTGGAAGAAGACGTCAACGAGTGCTTTGGAGAACCCCTTGAAAAAGAAGGAAAGACAGGCTGGCAAAGCCTTGAAATTACGGGTCAAGTTGACCTAGGCTTTTAGACATCTAGGGTTTTGGATCTAGGGTTTTTACACCTAGAAGGTTGCCATGTAATGTATAAATAAAGTTCAAGGAGAGTCGATAGGGTTAGTCAATAGTTTTGAGTTCGACATTGTGGGTTAAGTGAGTGATTATTGTTGTTGCGTGAAGAGAGTATTGTGTTATGAGAGTATTCTTGTATTGTACTATCTTCAGCTGGGTGTGAAGATAAACCCTATAGTTTGGTGCATAGGGATGGTAGAGAAGAAGAGAAAGAGAAAGATATTTACAAGCTAAGTGCATAGATAAAACTGTATGTTTTCATATAATATATCAAGAAACACAGTTTTGTGGGCATAGCCCTAGGGAGAGGGTGAATTGCGTATATATTTTTGTCCTCTATGGTTGATGCTATGTTATTTTCTTTTTGTTTCTCTGTTGTTGCATTATTGTGCTAGAGATGGGATATAACTGTGTGAAGTAGACTTAATTTGGTAAAGAATAACTAGCTCTATGTGTGTTGTTTTGGATCCACTTTGCATTTCCTTTGGTTGTAGACACTTGTGTCCCGCAACTCCCTATTTCTACTTCGAGTGAGACTGCATCTGCTCCACAGGTGTTGCTGAAAGGGCCAGTAGTTAGGGATTGTTTGTCTGTTGTTAGATTCGAACCCTGGGTCTGCCCCTGTGCCAACAAATGGTTCCGTTGTCGGGATCAGGATCTCCTTCAGGAAATGTCAAGGTGGTTTCCATCAAAGAAAGAGATTCAGAAGTGGATAGAATAATAAGAGAAGGACTTGGCTAAGGCTCAGAAGAAAAACCCTAATATTAGTATAGAGGATTGGTTGGGAAGGTATACCTTTACCGATACACATGAGATTTTATTTGGAGGAATTCATAAGGAGCTATATGAGTGGTTAGCCAGGTTAACAGATACCCAGTTTGAGATCATATATATACCACCTGTGGTTTGGACGTCGACGTTGATCATGAAGGTCAAGAGAGTTGATAATGTCATGTCAAGAGCATTAGATCACTGGTTTGATAGCACCATTGGAGGGTACATTATCGATTTTTTTATTGACAGAGTAGAGTCATATAGGCAAGTAGAGAGGTATTTATTTAAGGGATCGAGAGGAAAATTTTTACACTTTTTGAAGTTGAATATAAAGATGCTATTGCATGAGAAGATCATATCGAAGATATAGTAAGTGGTCAAATTGAAAAGATAATGTTCAAGAATTCAGACAGTGACAACGACACAGAGGTGGGACATAAGTGCAGTGGGAGAACCTTCAGAGAGGTTTCTCTAGTAAATCTGTTTGAGAAGAGCCATGAACCACTGGCATAGGATTAAGGGTTCTACAGTGGAGAAGAGGAAGAGTTATTGAACAAGGAACATTCAAATTCCTCTAGGGCAGAGGATGATAACACTGAAGAATCTCGCCAAGAAGACTCAAAAACTTCAGGAATTGCACCGACTATCGAACTAAGTACTATTACTCCTCCTATTGTTTTAGTAGTGCTAAGTAACTAGAGTAGTCATAGTTATCAAAGCACTCAGATCACTATTACTAGAATTTCAGTACATACTCAGTCCAAAAACCTAAGAAGATCTATGGAATATGAAATGAGGCTACCTATATTTAGAGGAGATGGATCTGAAGATCCCGATCAACACTGGTTTCTATGCAAAGCTGTATGGAGTATTAAGCAAATCAATGATGAAGTTGTTAAGAGAGATTCGTTCAGTACTACCTTGATAGAACGTGCACTGAGCTGGTACATGAATTTTGTTAAATGAGTTGTATAGCCTAAACCACTAAATGATATCAATAATGCATTGAGTGAAGAATTCAAGAAACCCAAGTCGAAGTCGCAGTGCATTACAGAACTGAAAGAAATCAAAAAGAGAATATTTGAACCTATTTGGGAGTTTGATCAGAGGTTTAAGACCTTGACAGGCTGATTGAGTTTTCATATCCCAGACAAGCACATCAAGGAATGGTTCATTGCTTCCCTCTTGCCACACATCAAACTTCCTCTGATGCAATAGAAGGTCTCTTCGCAGGCTGAGGTGTTGGATATCACCATGAAGCTATAATCAACCCCTATGGGAGAATCTAGCTCAGATATGAGTCAAATTTTGAGTCATCTAAATAGATTATCTCTGCAAGTCAAAGGTATGAAGAAAGAAAAGGAAAAATATAAAAGGGAAGACATATGGTGTATCAGATGCATGTCAGAGGGCCATGTCAAGGAAAATTGTCCCCTATTTTATGATTACTTGGCCTCTAGAGCTCCGAGCCCTTTGAATAAGGTTACTCTACCATGGTGTGAGGTATGTAGAAATAGTCCTCACCCTAGTGAATGATATTACATGAAAAAATATGTCCAGACACCTACCAATATTTACTACACATTCTGTAAATATGTGGGGCATGATAAGAATGATTGTAGGGCTTATGAACTCTTGCATGAAAGGTCAAGAGATACATATAGGATTCAAGGAGAGATGAAACATGAGGGAAATGATACGCAATTTAATTCTCCAGGAAGAGGAAACATCAACCCTCATGGTGGATTCAGAGGAAGAGGATGAGGAGGAGGCATGGGTCGAGGTCGAGGTTAGATCATTCGTTATAACTATGCATAGCCAGATCACGTTGAAAGGGACTGTTAGAACCCTTGTACCACTTGCAGCTACTGCAACTCATTTGAACATGTTATTGAGGATTGTCAAGCATGGTTAGAGAAAATTCAGGAGAGGCAAGGAGGAAACCAACAAGTATAATTGATATCAGCAGAAACTCACAGAGAGGATCACAGAGTTGTTGTTATCACTAGAGGAGGTGTTGTTATAGGAGAAGATAGAGTGACCCTAGGGATTACTACAGAAGAATCAAGGGTCATAAGAGTTGTAGAGAAGACACAAGTGTTTGATCCGAGGAAAGAAAAGAAGATGTTTGAAGAGGCAAGAAGTGAATTTGGAAGAGATCGGGATTCTTCATCAAAGGTACAACCAGAAGTAATAGAATGTGGGATGCCTCTAGCATTCGATCAGTCTGCATGGCCTAGAGAAGGAAAAGAGGTAAGAAATCTTGTTAGTTTCTTGTATACGTTCATTTATTTGATTAAGGATGAAATAGTTTTGAAATAACTACAATACTTGATCAGACAGTATGAGCCAGGGAAGGTAGACCCTCAGCTGAATAGAGCAGTACATCAAGTATCCAGAAAGAGAAGGAAAAATAAGGAATTACACCTTAATGCTGATATTGGAGACTATGACATATATTATGTGGTCCTCGACTTAGTGTTAGAAGTCAATGTTATGACGAAGAAGACCTGTGCATTGATATGAAAACCTAAGTTGATTTACTCCCCTATCAGGCTCAGGATGGATAATCAGTAGGCAGTGATTCCCCTTGGAATATTGGGGCATGTCCCTATGGACATCGATGGGATAAGGATGTTTGCGGACTTCAAGGTGATTGAGATAGTTGATGATAGTTGTCCTTATCTTGCATTGTTAGGAATTGAATGGGCTTTCAACAATTCAACTGTAGTTGAACTAAAGCAAAGAAGAATAACATTTGAAGGTGATGGCCTTAGGTTCATTTTACCTCTAGATCCTAATGAAGGTCGTGGATACACAAAACCCATCAGAGAAGAAGACCGTGCATATGAGCTAGAGAATATATATAAATTGACAACAGGATTAAATTAATCCTACGACAGATGGGAATTTAAGCTTGCAAAGTGACAACACCTACTCATTTGATTTGGATGATGCACTAGTGAATTGGAAGAACAAAATGTATGAATTTTATGCCCGGAGGTGTTCCAAATTGACCAGGGAAGTTCACTGGATTGGCGCAGAAGCAAGTAATATTCCCACATTTGATGGTTTAAATCATTTAGAAAATTTCTTACTGGAATTTGAAGAAATTGTACTAGTACAATAGAGATTGTTGGCACTAGATGAAGCCTTGAAAGTAATGCCAATTATATTGTGGGGAGAACAAAAGAAGAACATCGCGGACTGGGTGCAATGTTTCACTTTGATGACAATGCACTTTTCAGAACAAGTCGAATGGTGCGAAGTTTGATATATAGGTCAAATCTGTCTGAAGTTGTGAGGAAACCTGGAGTAGAATTCCTGAAGAATAGTGGGTGCATAAATTCATTAACACTTTGGAAAAAACACCTATTAATTGGTATCTTCAAGAAAAATTGTGCCTCACTACTTTAAATTGGTACGATATGACTCAAAAATTTGTGGCTACATTTTTATTTTAGAGTCAGTACCCCACAGTAGATAAAGATTTACAAGTTGTAAGACAAAAAGTATTTGAGGAGGCACCTAACCTCCCTTTGGAGCAAGAATAACATGAATGGACTGCACCTCTTCAGAAATTGCAAGGTTGTTACAATATCAATGTTGATTAAGAAGATGATCCTAGGAATGTGAACATCGCAGAAACTGAAGGACAACGAGACATAGAAGGACCAGGAGTCTAACTACCCTTCATTGGACAAACAATCAAAATCAAGAAAGTTAATATTGGAATAGAGTAAGCACCTAAGCTCACAAACGTTGGATATTACTGGGATGATTCAATAATTGATAATATCACATAACTACTGCATGAATATTAGGACTTGTTTCCAACTAATTTCACAAGCATGAAGGGAATTAAATGGCCCATGGGAGAAATTAAGATCCCATTGAAACAAGATGCAAGTCCAGTTAAGAAGAGACCTTATAGATTGAATCCCAAGTATAAGAAGCAATTCAGGATCGAACTAGAGAGAATGTTGGAAGCAGGAATCGTAGAACCTGTTGAAGAATCAGAATGGATTATCCCTATGGTGGTACATGATAAGAATTTAGGAGAGATAAGAATCTGTGTAGACTTGAGGAAACTGAATGATGCCTGCTTACATGATCCATTCCCTACACCATTTACTGATGAAGTGTTCGTTAATGTGGGAGGACATGAAGTTTACTCCTTCATAGATGGATTTTAGGTTATCACCAGATTAGGATTGCTAAGAAAGATCACCATAAGACCACATTTGCAACAGAATGGGGTTATTTCTAGTACACAATGATGCCTTTCGGATTGAATAACGCACCGACCATCTTTTCTAGGGTGGTGGTTGAAGCATTCAAGGAGTTTTTACATAAATGTTTGGAAGCATATTTTAATGATTGGACTTCTTTTAGCCTATTGAAAAACCATATTGAATGTTTGAGACTAATGTTGGATAAGTCCAGGCAATGTCAAATTTCCCTTAACCTGAAGAAGTGTATCTTATTTTCACCTTTTGGAATGTTGCTAGGCCATATTGTGTGTAAGCAAGGGTTGCTGGTAGATCCTTCCAAGATTTCCATCATTGTTGACCTACCTCCCCCTACTTTAGTTAGACAAATGCACATTACACTGGGACATACTGGATACTAAAAAAAGTTCATCAAGGGATATGCACAAATAACAACACCTATGGAGAAGTTATTAAATAAATATTGTCTATTTCAATGGTCAAAGGAATGCCAGTAGAGCTTCGACACACTGAAATAGAAAATGGTTACTGCCCCTATTCTAGTTTTCCTACATTGGAGTAAGAAATTCCATGTCCATGTCGACGATTCATCTATTGCATTAGGATCAGTGTTAGCACAACCAGAAGCAAGAGATATTGACCACCCGTTAGACTTTTCTATTAGGAATCTCTCTAGAGCTGAGATAAATTACACTACGACTGAGAGAGAAGGTTTAGCCATGGTGTACATGCTGCAGAAGTTTTGACACTACTTGTTGGGAGGACATTTTAAGATGTTCACTGATCACTCTACATTGAAATACCTAGTCAACAAGCCAATATTGGGGGGAAGAATATGACAGTGGCTACTATTATTCCAAGAATATGATTTTGAAATTGTGGTCAATCTAGGGAGAATGAACAAGGGACCTGACCAGTTGTCTAGGTTAGAACATGGAGAGGAACCTACTAGTTTGGATGATACACTACCAAATGCATAGTTTCTAGCCATCAGAAAGGTTGATGATCACTTCGCTGAGATAGTCTAGTTCCTGTCAACAAGAATGACACCTCGCGAATATACAGTCATTTCAAAGAAACAATTGGTAGTTCGTGCAACATATTTTTCACTTATAGTTGGACAAATATATAATATGGGACTTGATGAGATCTTGCAGAGATGTGTTATGGAAGCAGAAACACCACTGATTTTGGTAAAAGCACATGAGGGCATCACAGGAGGAAATTATGCAATAAAAGAAACAACACAGAAGGTTCTCAAAGATGGCCTCTGGTGGCCCACATTACACAAAGATGCTCAGTAATACTACAGAGCCTACGATGTATGCCAAAGAGTTGGGAAACCTTCCAGAAGAGATGAGATGCCTTTAGCACCGCAATTAACATTTCAAGCATTCAAGAAATGAGCCATTGATTGCATGGGACCTATTAACCCACCAGGGAAGTGCATAGGAGCTCGATACATTATCACTACGACACAATATTTGACCAGATGGGAAGAAGCAAGAGTAGTTAAGGACTGTAGTGAAACTATAGCTACATGATTCATATTTGATGGTATCATAACCTAATTTGGATGCTTGAAAACCCTGATGAGAGATCAAGGTACACATTTCATTAATAAGACTATTGAAGCCTTAACTTAGGCATTTGAACTTCATCATCAAAAGAGTACGCCATACCACCCACAAGCGAATGGAATAGTAAAATCTTTCAATAAGATCTTGGAGACAAAGCTGACAAACATTTGTAGTGTAAACAGGGATGATTGGGATTTGAGAGTACCAACAATACTATGGGATATCGAACCACTTGCAAGAAGCTGACAATGCAGACTCCCTTTAAGTTAGTTTATGGTATGGAAGAAGTGGTACCTATGGAATATTTGGTTCCTAGTATAATAATCACAACATTCACAGATATGGATGACATTGGCACTATTCAAAATAGGCTCGCGTGATTGGTAGAACTGGAAGATGACAGGTTCATTCCAGGATTCCATCAACAGGTACATAATGAACGAGAGAAGGTCTTCCATGAAAATCATATCATGAAGAAAACATTTAGGCAAGGAGATCTGGTATTAGTATATGACAACAAGTTCATTGAGAATCCAGGGAAGTTCAGAACACATTGGCTTCGGCCATATGAGGTTGACTATGTTATAGAAGGAGGATATGCGCAGTTGAAGACCCAAAGGAAGGTTTAGTGAATGGGAGCCGGTTGAAATTATAGTATGACAACCAACTTCCTCTCAGCTCTCAGTAAAAGAATACAAGGAAGGGTCAAGGTACTAGGTGCAGTTGAAAATGGTTACCAGAAACAGAAAATATAATATTCACAAGGAAGAGAGGGATAGAGTAGAGAGCACAAGATTCTCCGCCCAGTCTGAAGTCAAAGTGAAACAGAAGGTTCAGACCTGCAGTGCCTCGGGACGAGTCAAATGTGAGTGTTTGGTGCCTTTTGGCCCTTGGTTATGGAAGAAAGCGGATATTTAGGAAGAAAGAAAATATTCAAGAAGAAAGGATAAGTACGAACTACGTGGAAGGCACAATGATTGATATTGGGTTGAAGTGGTCAAAGAAGAAGAAAAGAAGGAGCGAAGTAAGGGAAAACGAGTTGTTGAACGAGAAGATCGAGGAAGACAGATTAGAAAGGAAGATGGATCATGGAAAAATCAGAAAGTGGAAGATAACATAAACAAGTGTTTTGGAGAACCCCATGGAAAAGCAGGAAAGACAGGGTGGCAAAGCCCTGAAATTATAGGTCAAGTTGACCTAGGGTTTTAGAAATATAGGGTTTTGGATCTAGGTTTTTTACACCTAAAAGGTTTCAATGTAATGTATAAATAAAGGTCAAGGAGAGTCAAGAGGGTTGTTCAATAATTCTGAGTTCGTCATTGTGGGTTCAAAGAGTGATTATTGTTGTTGTGTGAAGAGAGTATTGTGCTGTGAGAATATTCTTGTATTGTACGATCTTCAACTAGGTGCGAAGATCAACCCTGTAGCTGGGTGAATAGGGAGGGAAGAGAAGAAGAGAAAGAGAGAGATATATGCAAGCTAAGTGCGCAGATAGAACTGTATGTTTTCATATAATATATCAAGAAATGCAGTTATGTGGATGTAGCCCTAGGGAGAGGGTGAACCACATATATCTTGTTGTCCTCTATGGTTGATGTTGTGTTATTTGATTTATGTTATTCTATTTTTTTCATTATTGTGCTAGATCTAGGATATAACTATGTGAAGTAGACTTAAGTTGGTGAAGAATAACTATCTCTCTATGTGTTTTTTTGGATCCACTTTGTATTTCCTCTGGTTGTAGACACCTGTTTCCTCCAACCACCTATTGTTACTTCAGGTGAGACTGCATATGCTCTGCAGGTGTTGTCGAAGTGGCTAGTAGTTAGGACTTGTTGGTGTGCTGTTATATTTGAACCCAAGGTCTGCCCCTGTGCTAACAGGATTCCTATGAGAGAAAAATTTCTCAATGATGGAGTGCATTCGATGGGAAATCTGGGGTAGTGAGTTCCTCTCGGATATCTTCGTCGCATCGAAAAATGAGAGAATACAGGGGAACCAGGGAGGTGACATGGGCGATTGTCAAAGTGGGAGTGTCCTCAAGTGGCGAATATGTAGAGGAGATATCGCATACAGGACAAGATGGATTTCTTGACATAAACCAAATGTCCAAACATTGTGGGTGATAAACTTTGGTAGGGAGTAAGATTTCTTGTGGGAAATGAATTAGAGAATTAGGAGGATTCAGGGGGATATCCTCAAACAGTCGATCTGTGAACCATGGAGGGTTGGGAAGTGACTCAGGTTTAGTGGAGGTAATATTGATAGTATCTAGAGAGTGCAGGTATAATGGTTAGGTGGTCAGATGTGGTTGAATAGGAGTTGAATGATGACCTCAGTATGCAACAATCAAAGGAAACCGGTATGTGAAGTGAGAAAGTGATTCACAGAGAGCACAAGGAAATCACATTCGTTCAGGGACTGAGGAAGAGACATAGAGAATGTCAGTGACGTGAGAACCATAAAGTGGTGGCAGAGAGGGCTCTTGCTGAAATGTGTGGCGTATTGTAGCTAGCATTTGGAGAAACTGAGGTAGAGTTGGGAAATGATGAGTGTAGTGGCCATGTTTTGAACATATGGCTCAAGCGAATTTGGTTCACAACCCTTTACTACCTACAGTGGATGATGTAGTAGTAGTACTAGATGTGCTTGGAAAAGAGATGAGTGATGTGGTTGCTCGAGGGAATTGGATCAGATTGCATAAATTGGAAAGAGTAGGACATCTATTAGTGGGGTGTCCCTCTCTTTCGCATAGTGCACAAGGAGGTTGAACTCAGGAAGGAAGTAGAGTTGTGGGATCTTTCTTCTTCCATCTACCTCTAGTAGTAGTAATGGTACTAGTAGTTGGGGGTGAGGGTGGTGTGACCAAATCCTATATTGGAATATACATCGGGATTCCCTCTGGCTGAGGAGAAAGAGATGGTTGAGGAACCATCACGAGTGGGTGTAGATACCATACAGGGATGGAAGGATCCATGTTGGGAAGGGTAAGCGTCGTGACTATGTTAAGCCCTAATATTGGTTCATTACCCCTTAATTGGGGCATATTATATTAGTAATGTTATTTTATTTGTGTTGGATTTAGGCCATTAGTTGTAATTATACCTCCTAGTCTCCTATATATACCAAGGAGACATTTTCATTTTGAATCATCTTGTACTTGAACATTTAAGTGGGGAAAAAGGAGGTTTCCCCCTCGAAGAGGCCTATTATATGAAATTATCTCTTTTTCAAGGTGTTGAGTAATTTTTCTGAGGTTTTTCTATGCTATATTGATATTTGGTTCTTAACATATGGTATCAGAGCTCAAGGTCTTGGGGTTTCGCTGCTACATTTGAGACACCTTGGAATTTTCACTATAATTTTTTTTATACAATGTTTCATAAGGAATGACTTGGAGGATATTTATTATATGGATCAAGGTACGTTGGGTTCAAATTCCAAGTCCTGAGGCCTTATAATTTTGGAGATACAGCCTGTACAAGATAGGGTTCTGGAATCATCCTGAACTGAGTCATTCCGTAATTTTCGCTATGAAAACTTTTCTGTAACATTTCAGACCCTAAAATCTAGAGGATTTTCACATAAATTAGTAAGGTATATGTGTTAAAAATTTCATCTTTCGAGTCATCATAAATTTGTAGATACATCTTGTGTAAGATAGGGTATTTGACTAGTCCTATTGACTAGTCTCAAGAAGGTGTTCCAGGTAAAAAAATCATAACTTCTTCCTAGAGTATCCAAATTGAGTGGGACTAGTTTCATTGTATCGTGGACATTCTTTTGTATTTCTGGTATGAGTTTCATAATTTTATATCTATTATTTTGTGTGGGGCGCGCTATACAAGTGAGATCTCTTGGAAAGGCCAAAAATCGGCAAGTTGTGGGGAAGTTACCATAAATTCCACTTGGCACATCCAATTTTGATCATACCTATCGCATTGTAGAGAAGAAATATCAAAGAACTACATAAAATAAAGTTTCATACCCATAAGGGCCAAAACTTGAGAGATACAATAAAATAAAGATTGTCTAGCATAACCACCTCAAAATCAAGGTTCAAAAGTGATACTTGGCCAACATGCCACCCAAAAAGGGAACTTCTACACCAAATAAGCCTCCAGACAATCCTACTTGGACTCTTGATGAAGGTGAAGAAATGCGTA
>SNQJ01S0006013.1:72788-92693 GCA_010110895.2 Picea sitchensis
GGTGGAACATCAAGGTGTAGAGAGGCCTCATTGGGAGGAATGGTGTCTCCAGTGTTGGTTCCATTAGAATATACGACACACACTTATGTTGAAGGGTGTGTGAGAGGTGGTGCTCCATGGTATTCCCGCAACAAGGATGGGTCCTTGAAAATTACAGGGGCCATAAAAATGAGTGAATAAGAATCTGATCTAGTGCGGACAAGAGGCAAGATGTTATCGATGTTGGCAGAGTAGTTAAGCTCATAATGTGTAATTTGGTCGATGGTGACGATTTTCCCATTGTGGGGGAACATCATCATTTGAAACACAGAAGATCCTACTTCCTTCATAGAGTACATGTAGCTACATCCAAATAATATATTGTAATCGAGCAGGGTGTCGATAAATTCAAGTCTATAAGGATGGTTTTTCCCCTGAGTTTGATGAGGACATTTTGGCAGAGACCTCCAGAGGAGGATGGTCGGCCATCATAGGCTCTCAATGTGATGGCGGATGGTACTAGGTCAAGGGAGACAAGTTTATTCCATACATATTTGGAAATGATGCATGTGGATGCACCTTCATCAATGATACACCGATGAACCATGATGTTTCGAATATTTATTGGTATCTAGAAATCCACCAGAGTGAGGAGGCATGGTTCTCCACTATCTAGATCAAATGTGATGAGTCTAGTATCAGCTAGGTCGACTTCCCCCAAGGAGGAAAGTAAGGATTTACGTTTCATTGGGAAGGTTTGGAGGACCTCCAATACATACATGGCTGTAGGATATTGTGCAAAGTCATCGACCAGATTGTAATTGTGTGCTTCCCTAGCCCAAGGGTTATTGATGTTCCATCGTAATGGAATGCAAGGTATATGAATGGTAGGTTCAGTATTAGGGCATGGAATCATAAAGGGTTGTTTGGTTGTAGTGGGAGCTACTTCCAAGGTGGTTGTAGTAGATTCAGGGGGCACATTGTATTGACAATTGCGTGTTTGCAGAATAGTCTCTTCTTCACTAGTGAGGAGGATATTCCGATCCGTGGTATTTCCAGGGTGGATGGGCCCTGGGTTTTGATGTTGTCCCATTTGTGGTGGGGTAGGGTGTACCTCATGTTGGGTATTCATCACACCTTGGTGTGGAATGGGTTTTTGTAGTACGATCAAGGGTGGTTGTTGCAAGTATTGTTGTGGGGCCTGTTGAGGGGTAGGCGACATTGGAGGACGTGGTGTGTTCATGGATTCTTTCATCCATTTGAAGTCAGGAATTTGGGGGCAATGGTGAGTATAATGTACATACTCATCGCAAACAGTGCAAGGGAATTTCATCCTGAGGTTGTTGTTGGTGTTCTTCTCTTGGCATTTTTTGTTATTGTCCCCTTGGGGGTTCTGGTTACCTTGATTCTAGTTTCCCCCAACAGGTTGGTTTTGTTGGAATTATTCGACTAATGGGTTGGATTTTCCTTTATTATTATTGTTTCATTTTTCCCTTTATTCTTGGAATTATTTGACTAATGGGTTGGATTTTTCGTATTCAACTGTTTAAAAGTATGAAATTGGTGAATGGGAGAGGTTTGAACAAAGTTAACACCGACATGGGGTTGTCCATGTGGAGGATCCACGGGTTGTGGGGGACCAAGAAATGGAAAGTACAGATCATTTTTTGGAAACGATCCGTAGGGCGCATATGAAGGTGAAGCTCTTTTACTAGTGCCCAGGTTTTATGATGAGGTAGAAGGGGAACCTGAACTTGGTTGAGAGGTCGAACGCATCATTGGTGTCAACGAGGGTCCACTCATGGTGGGGGGAGAGTAACAGGATATGGCCATTGGTAAGGGGGCAGAGGGTAATAAGATGGCCCTCCATATGGTTGTGGATATTTAGGTGTATCATACACAGGTGGTGGTTGGATGTACAGGTTGTGGTGTGTTGTGGTACCAATCAACCCATCTACAACATGAGACATTCCAGGTTTATCCTCACCGAATGGTACGTGTTTGGGTGCATCGGGTAACACTATTTATAAGTAACTTGACAGAGCATAGATAAGGTTGAACTGTTGGCTTCCTCTTCTGATTGAGGAAAAGTTGATTCTACATCTTTGGCAAGTATAGAGATGAGTGATTTTAGAAACCAATCGAGGGGTTGTTCTTTGGTGGTTTATGCTTTACATAAACTACGTTATTGACGCCTTTCATGGATGTGGTTATAAATATGCATAGCTGAGGTTTGTTTTCACTAAGAGAGAAACAATAAGATAGTTTCATGAAGAACTAGTAGTTGAAAAAAGGACAAAAAGGCTTTGTCCAAGGATTCAAAAGTTACATGGGACCCTGATTTTTTGTCGACATACCATTTGGTTGATGTACCAGTAAGTGTTCTTTGAAATAACCTTAAGTGGATAGAATCATCCATGATGTTGTTTGAAGAGCACCATAAGTGGAAGGTCATAACATTATAGAGGGATCTTCCCCCAGTTTTCCTTCAAATTTTGGAATATCTGAAGGTAGTTTGGTAGGCATATTGGGCCATGTGGGGTCATGTAAAATGGGATCATTCATGAGTTTATTCAAATCAAATGTTGAGAGATGCCAAGTATGGCACAAGGGGATTTGGAGGAGGATTAGTTCCAACCATTGTGCGAGTAGGTAGTGGACCTAATCCTTGAGAGGCATTGGGTGGGGTTTTACTTCTCCCTTGAGAAGAGGTTTCCCCCCTTTCTCCTTGTGAAGGAGAGCTAGTGTATGGATGTCCTTGGGAATTGGACTCAAGTAAATTGGAACCAAGTAAAGTTTATCCCAAAATAGTATCACTCACGGAGGTGTCATATGGATGAGCCAGCGATTTGGAAAGACTACGAAATCCTTTTAGAATAGGAGGGAGGTTTTGCAAGCGTCGGGAACGATGAGGATTCTGTGGGTCCCCTATGATGTCCGACTAGAAAAGTGAATGTGTTCAAATGGTGATGAGAGAAATAAATGAACTAGAGATTTGGATAATTTGGAGCTTCACAAGATAATATAACTCACAATTGCATGTAATCAAATCATACATAAATCAATTGCAAATAAGAATATATGTGGGTAGGTGGATTTTGCCCGCATGGGGGAAAAAATAAAACAAATTTTCATGTCCTAAAAGATGTATCGTCCTTCCTCTCAAATAGCACTGGACCTTCTAAGAGCACTCAACAGTGGGGTCTGAAGCCATCGGAAGAGGAACTAGTGAAGGATGAAATAATCAGTTATAATGAGGGGTAGTGGGTGCATATCTTAAAAGAGCTGGTGATCATTTCCCAATAGCCATAGAAAATCTGATCAAGGTGCAATTATAGCCCACAATTTCCACCTAGGTAGATGTCCTAAATTTGGTCACTAGGTACCTTGGTCAAAGTGCGACATTTAGATTTTTGGCCTCACAAATGGGTCATGGGATAGATCCCTTCCAAGAGTTGGGTGACTCAAGGGGGGACACACAAAACAAATGGACCTCGGCCTTCAACACTTCATGGGTTTATCCCTGCCTTATGGTGTAGGAGCACTTGACTTGGAGGATTTGAAAGTTCCCTATTTGTCAATTTCTAATGTTTGAAAATGTGAGAACTAGATAACGGGGGGTTATTTTTATGCCTACCATTGATATCCTACCTAGACTAAAAATTTATTTTGGCACCTCCTATGGAGGAAAACTTAGTAAGTTTTTAGAAAAACATTAGATGTGGTGGGCTGAGAGATTGGGGGTGTGAACCAATCCTGTTTGAATTAAGTGGGTGTGGATAATTTATCAAGAAATAGTGGCAAGTTTTGAAATTCCTTTGGAGAAAACCTACTTCAACCCAGACAATTCAAGATGGAAATTATGTGAGAGAGGAGTGAATTTGTGTGTGAGCATGTGAAAAAGTGTGCCAAATTTTAATAAGTTAGGTGTGAATTTGCAACATGTGGACTTCTTGTGGTCCTTACAAATCTTTGTTACCTAGCTTAGTAAGTGTCATTGGTACAACCTTGTGGAATTTTAAAATCCCTAAAGAACTAGCAAGTGGACATATGGGTCCTTACCAATCCTTTAAACTCCCTAAATGTTGTTTATACTAAGAAATGTTTGAAAAACTATCCTATATTGCAATCATGTGGGCATGTATGGGATCGTTACTTTGATCTTTAAAATTCCCTAGCGATGTAAACTAAGAAATCATTTTCAAGAAACTATCCTAAGTTTGCAACATGTGGGCATGTATGGTCCCTTACAACTTTTAATATGATTTCAAAAGAAACTAAGAGGAGCCCTAGGGGGCATTTTGTCCTCTCCTAAAGATTTTTTTATCAAGGGAGATGAAATGTCTCTTTAACCACCTTTCTAATTCTTAATATCACTCTATGGTGCGAGAGAAGAGGATGCTCATTGATCAAAGTTAACTTCTGGTCCCAATGTAAGTTTTTTTATATGTGATAGAAATAATCTCATCTTAATTTTTACAAACCAAACAAACCATCCATGCGGAAACTGAAGAAAAAGAGGAGAATATTTGGTTCTTTTTACCCCCCAAGTGCCTATGTTTAGCTAACCTTTCATGTGGGAAATGATTCTAAGTGGAGTGCATGGGTATTACAAATTGCATGAAAGAAAGAATAAGAAGGCTAGGGGCCCTCAAATCATCACAAAAACCCTTACAATTTTGAAAATATGGATATGTGCGCGGGTTATAATTATGACAGGTGCGTAGTGGGCACATAGTGCATAGAGAAAAAAAGTCTTTGGGGTTCATAGTGCACGTCTGTGGGAAGGAATATCTACGCACTTTCTGATACACATCAGGGAAATTTTTTTTAAGTGATTCTTCTCCTCCAACTCAAAATTTTTCTTTTGACAAGTAAGGTTGGGCCAATTTTGGTACCTGCAAGACCATTTGATTAAAAAGAAGTGTTCTCTAAGCCCAAATAGGGTAGAATTTGATACCTTATCCCCAACATGGTCATCAATCTGTTGTGCCCATTTCGTCACTTGGGTGAGAAAAACAATGGAACTTGCATGCCTAGTTGGGCCTGCTAGACAAGTGATGCAAACCCCCCTTCTCTCTTGAAGATTCTGTGACCTCCCGGTCAAGGATATTAATCTCTTGAGATGGATTGGATTTTCCAGGCCTTCAATGTCCCTGGAACTCTTTACAAAGGTCCCCTTTTCTCTTTAAGCACAGGTCCTATGGAACCTGTGAGCCCTTTCTTTAGTGCTTTTACAAACTCTGAGTTTTGGGTGCTAGCCCTTTTCCACTCATCCCACTCTTTCACGTGACCTCGGGATATGGTCTGGGGATAATCCTCCAATCACTTCACAACTTCAGGCCCCAACTTCCTAGCATGAAGTTGGTTTATTTTTACGTGAACTTTGAATCGATGGATTTACTCAGAACCAGATCTACGATTCTCGCCTCCTCCGACAACCAATGGTGGAGATCTCTTCGCGCTTCATGAATTAGGGTTTCAACTGCCTTGAATGCAGCTAATCTCTTTCTACGCGAACTCTAAACTGACGGAGTTACTTAGAACTAGATATATGGTTCATGCCCCTCCTAAAACCAACAATGGCGATATCTTCACGACTTCGGGTTTCGAGATTCTTGACTCCTCAATACTCCAAATCCTCTGACTCATGAATATCTGAAGGAAATCATGACTAACGATCGCGTAACTTTCCCAGATCTGGCGACCTGGGACAATTTCACTCTCTTTGAATGGATCTCAACCATCACTTTGCAACTTTCAATGTATTTCTCCCTTCCTGTTGATTCTAGTTCATTGTCTCTCCTGAGATTGATTACAACACACTCCTTGCAAACTCGGAATATTTGAAAAATTCCAGACTTAATTATTTCTTCAAACGAAATCTCTTTACGCACTCCTTGTGCTTCATAGTCCCATTCTCTATACTTAGTCGATTCTTCAAATCTACGCACTCTTTGCAACAGATTATTACACAATAATTAGCTTCTTGTGGGTGACTATCCACACCTTGCAGCAATCTCTTTGCACTACTTGAAAATGGAAAGTTTTGTTCTATCTCTTCTGAACTTCTGAGTCGAAACAGACTCTGTCGACGCACTCCCCGTGGATTGTATGCATACCTTGCATGAACCTAATGAAGAGAAACAAACACAACTTCTCTAAACACTTCACAGTTTCATATACTCAACAACACAATTCATTTGGATCAACACCATGCATTTGGATCAATTTTCCTCTGTTATATTCATTCAAGAGTAAATGGCTACCGCTATGATAAAAAAATAACTAAAAAATCAACAACTAAATCACAACAATATCCTACTAACTTGCAACAGCCTCATTCGGGCACAAACCTCTATTTATCTTAGAGGGCTCTTATGGTTCCCCCTGACTACTCGTCTACTCCATAAAAAAACTAACTACTACTTAGTTTGAGTTACATTAAAGTCTAGGAGTGAAACTCCCATATGATTCATGATTGTTCAATGCCCAAGCACTTGATCTTCTTCAGTTTCCAATCATTTCAAGAAAAGAATTTGCAGAAAATGCCAACGGTTAAGATTCCTAAATGATTCAATGACGTGCTAAGTCTCTTATTTATCTCTCCATGTAGGCTTGTTGACAATGCTCTTGCATCATACTCCCCTGGCCAAAAAATTATGGACTCCTGTCCATGATCTCCTGCACTGACTTTCAATGCTTCTAGATATCAACTTCATTTTCCCAACTAGCATCTTCTATCGGGTGTCCCTTCCATTTGACCAAATATTCAAAATAGGTCTTCTTCTTGGTGTTCTTGCCAATCCTCTGATCAACGATCTTCTCCATCTGTGGCTTTTATGCTACAAGAATTTTATTTTCCCATTGAACCTTCTCTTGATATTCTGATCTCCTTGTGTCATATTCCTTGTAAGGATACAGGTCTAATATGTTGAATATGGGCGATATACCCACATCATCTGGAAGCTCAATCTAATAGGCATTTGCATCAAAATTCCTTAAGATCTTACATGGCCCTATCTTCTTCATCTTCAACTTGTTATATGTTCCCCTAGGGAACCCTTATTTCTTGAGATGTGCCAGAACATGATCTCCTATTTTAAATTGAAGCTCTCTGCGATGTTGATCAACTTTGCGCTTGTACTCTTGGCTAGAATTCTGCAACTTCTCTCTGATCTGGCTATGGATCTTATGCATTTCTGCAGCAAAATCTTCATCTCCATCACTTCTAATCTCACTCTGTCCCAAGTCTCTCAACTCAACTACTCCTCTTGGCTACATTCTATAAAGTATTTGGAATGGGATCTTTACAGTGCTCCTGTTTGGTGAGTCATTGTATGCAAATTCTACCCGTGGTGGAAGAATATGATCCCACTAATTATGATGCTCAGTGACCAGACTCAATAAGTTTCCCAAACTTCTTTTCACCACCTCAGTCTGTCCATCTGTCTAAGGGTGATAAGATGAGATGAAGGAAAATTATGTCCCCAGCTTCTTCCACAGTGTTCTCCAGAAATGACCAATGAATTTGGTATCTCTGTCTGAGACAATACTTTTGGGTAATCCATGAAGACGAACAACTTCCTTGAAAAATAAATTTGCAACATGTGTTGCATCACTGGTCTTCTGGCATGGGATAAAGTGTTCCATCTTTGAAAATCTATCCACCACCATAAATATGGAATCACATCCTCTTTGTGTTCTTGGCAGTCCCAACATAAAATCCATGCTTATTGCATCGCAAGGCCTCTCTAGTATTGACAATGGTTTATACAATCCATTGTCCCGTCTCTTACCTTTTACATGTTGGAAGATTGTACATCTGTTTACAAACTTTATCACTTATGTTCTCATACCTGGCTAGTAATATGCACTGCTCAATTGCGAAAATGTTTTATCATGGCCGAAATGTCCAGCCAATCCTCCACTATGTTTTTCCTTCAAAAGGTTATCTCTTATTGAGCATTTTGTTATGCACAACTGATTTCCCTTGAACAACAATCCTCTTGAATCATATACTCTATCCATTGGCTTCTGTATCTCAACACATGATTTTCACATGATTCATATGCTTCCCTAAAATCTGGATCATCACTGTACATTTCCTTAAGGTGTTCAAACCCAAAGGTATTCATATGAAACTCCTGCAAAATCAAACATCTCATGCTCAATGAATGAATTTTTTTTTTATCATTTCCAGAAATATGTTTTATGACAAAAGTAAAATTCTGCATAAACTCAATCCACTTTGCATGTCTCTAGTTTAACTTCTCCTGTCTAGTTATGAATTATAAATCTTGGTTATCACTGTACAAGAAAAATTCCTTTGGAACAAGGTAGTGCATCCATTTATTCAAGGCTTGAATTATAGCATAAAATTATTTATCGTATCTGGAGTACTTTCTCTTAGTCTCATTCAACTTCTCACTGAAATATGCAACTAGTTTATTATCCTAGCGCAAGACTGCTCCAATTGCAACTCCACTTGCATCACATCTAACTTGAAATGTCTTCCCGAAATTTAGAAAGACATAATTGGTCATTTTGTTATCTTCTCCTTCAATATATTGAAGCTCCTCTTGACCTCCTCTGTCCGTTTAAAATACTTGTGCCTCTTATTCATTGTATCCAGCATTGGTGCACAAATTCCATTGAAATCTCTAATGAACTTCCTATATAAAATTTCTAATCCATGGAAGCTTCTTACTTCAAACATACTCCTTGGTGATGGCCATTATTTCATTGCTTTCACCTTCTCTAGATCCATCTTCAATTCATTTTAAGAGATCACAAAACCCAATTAAATGAGTTATGTCTTCTTAAAATAGGACTTCTTTGTATTTATCAACAACTTTCCATGTTGTAGTCTCCTCATTACTAATGTTAGATGTCTCAAATGCTCCTCTTTAGTCTTTGTAAATACCAGTATATCATCCAGATATACAACCACAAAATTGCCAATGAAATCCTTTAGTACTTCATTCATCAAGCTCATAAAACTAATTGGTGCATTTGTTAATTCAAATGGAATAACAAGCCACTCATACAACCCTTCATTTGTCTATAAGGTTGTTTTCCACTCATCAGCTTTCCTCATCCTTATCTAGTGATATCCATTTTTCAAATTTGTCTTAGAAAAATAAATCTTCTCCACTTAAACAATCCATTAAGTTATCCATTTTTGGCAAAGGAAATCTATACATGATGGTGATGTTGTTAATGGCTCTAGAGTCTATACACATTCTCCATCCTCCATACTTATTTAGACTCAACACAATTGGTACTGTGCATGGAATCGATCTCTCTCTGAACAAACCCTTGTCTAACAAATCCTGGACTTGGTTCTTTACCTCTTGATTCTCTTGAGGTGTCGATCTGTATGCTACATTGCTTGTAAGGCTTGCTCTTGGTATCAAATCAATATAATGGTTGATACTTTTGATGGGTGGTAGCGAGTTAGGCAACTCATCCACTACTATGTCAGCAAAATTCTCCAACATTTCCTGAACTTCTTCAGGAAAATCATCCATTGAAGTAATTGTAAGGACAACTCTGGGTTTCATCACCACAACAAACTGCATCTCTTGTTCCTTCTTGAATTCTCTCAAGATTTCCTTCCCGCTCATGAGAAGTATGTGTGTGCTAGCTTCTTCTTTTACTTTCTTCTCCTCTATTGGCAACAACATGTGTGTCCTACCATTCTTCTCCAAGGTGCAAGCATTTTTCTCCCATCATGAATGGCATTTCTACCAAATTACCATGGTCTTCCCAACAAAACATGACATACATCCATGGGAATCACATCACACATAATTTCATCTCTATATCCTCCTATCTTAAATTCAATGAGGCATTGTTTAGTGACCATTACCTGGTATTCTTTCTGCAACCATGGGACTTTATATGGATTTGGATGTGCAATTGTCTCCATCTCCAATTTCTCCACCATCTCTGTGGATACTAAGTTATTAGTACTTCCACTGTCAATTATTACCTTGCATACTCTATCTTTTGTCTTTCAAGAGGTCCTGAATAGACTGTTCCTTTGCACCATATTTTCAATTTCTGACTCTGGTTTTAAGAGAACCTTTCTCGACATCAGGGATGTTCTATCCTCTATGCCTTCTACTTCAACATTCCTTTTATGTGCTTCTGAAATGTGAGTTTCACCTTATCCTTATTTCTTTCTCTTGGGACATGCCCAAAACATGTGTCTTGTCTTTCCATAGACATAACACCTTACTTCTCCTCCTTTGATTCTTCTTCTTCCTCTAGAATAACTTCTTCCACCACCTTATCTTCCTCAAGAACTTCCTCCTCTTTCTGAGTGACTGTGTGGCTTCTCTGTCTGATCTTTACATTTATGTGACTTATCATTGGCAACTCCCTTGCCTTTGCTTGGGCTTCTGCCCCTATTTTGTTGACTATGTTTCCTGTCCAACTTCTCCTTTGCCTTCAGAGAAATCTAATAAGCATCCTCTATTGTCTTTACTGACATCATGTTGATCTCATCCTAGATTTCATAACGCATGCCATTTATATACCTGGAAAATCTTTCTTCATTCTTCTCTCGCTCTCTAGTCCTGATGTTCAGCTTGTGGAATTCCTTCATGTATTATTTCACTGTCATACCCTTCTGCCTCGGGTTTTGCAACTTCTTGAACAAATTTATATGATAATATTTGAGCACGAACTTATCCTTCATCTTGGCTACCATTCTGTCCCAATTATTTATCTTATGTTTTCCTTTGCTTCTCCTCTCATCCTGTAGTTCATCCCACCATAGTGTTGCATGTCCTTTCAGTCTGGTGACATCATGTCTCACCTTTTTCTCCTCAACAAAATTTTCATAGTTGAAATATTTGTCCATGGATCTTATCCAATCCAACAATTCTTCAACATCCAGGTTGCCTTCATACATTGGTATTTCTATCTTTTCTCTATCTCCCAATCTAACAACCACTCTCAATAAGCGTTCTTAGGAAACATTTTCCCCTGCAGTTTCTTCAACTTCGATTTCTTCACTTTATGCATCACTTATGTTCCCAACATCATGTTCCCTCCTCTGTGTTGCTTCCAACTCCTCTAATATTGCATGAATCTCTCTCATTTATCTTTCTACAATGCGATTGGATAAAGGTGGCTCCACACATCTCCTTGGTGGCAATGTGATGATTGTCTCTCACACACAAAGTACACCTTCGATCTCTTCTTCATTTCCTGAAAAAAAATTCAGGCTCTGATACCACTTAATGGTATCAGACTATCACCTTTATCTCCTTCACCTGAAATCTATAGATGCAAACAGCCTCTGATACCACTTGATGCAGACCCCCTTCTCTCCTGAAGAGTCTTGGACCTCCCGGTCAAGGATCTTAATATATTGAGATGAATTAGCTCTTTCATGCCTTCAATGGCCTTGGAACACTTTACACATGTCCTCTTTTCTCTTTAAACACAGGTCCTATGGAACTTGTGGGCCCCTTCCTTAGAGTTTTTACAAACTCTGAGTTCTTGGCACTAGCTTCTTTTTGCTCTTCCCACTCCTTCACACGACCTCAAGATATGGTCTGGGGCTAAGCCTCCAAGCGATTCACAAATTCATGTCTTGTCTTCCTAGCATGAAGCTGGTTTCTTTCTATGAGAACTCCAAAATGATGGAGTTACTTAGAACCATATCTACGGTTCTCGCCTCCTCTGACAACCAATGGTGGTGATCTCTTCGTGCTTTGAAAATGGAAATTTCCGCGCTATATCTTCTGACCTTCTAAGTTTAAATAGACTCTATCGATGCACTCCTCGTGAACTATATGCACACCTTGCATGAACCCAATGAAGAGAAACAAACAAAACTTCTCTAAACACTTCACAATTTCATATACTCCACAACACAATTCATTCATTCATGAAAAAAAATAACAAGGAATTGTAAACAGTAGCAACAACATGCATTTGGATCAATTTTCCTCTGTTATATTCATTCAAAAGTAAATGGATACCGCTATGATAAAACAAAAACTAAAACCTCAACAACTAAATCACAACAATCTCCTACTAACTTGAAATAGCCTCATTCGAGCATACCAAACCTCTATTTATCTCATAGGGCTCTTAGGGTTCCCCCCGACTACTCATCTACTCCAAAAAAAAAACTAACTTCTACTTAATTTCAGTTACATTAAAGTCTAGGAATGAAACTCCCAGATCATTCATGACCGTTCATCTCCCAAACACTTGATCTTCTTCAGTTTCCAATAATTTCAAAAAAATAATTTGCAGAAAACGCCAATGGTTAAGATTATGAAATGAATCAATGACATGCTAAGGCACTAAGTTGTCTCTCTACGTAGGCTTGCTGATGATGCTCCTACATCAACAAGACAAAATTTAGTGAATGGTTTAAAAAATTCAAACACATGTAATAAACAAATAAACAAACTAAAACAACTAAGGAAATAAAAAATATAATGCATAAGAAACTTTGGAACCATAAACAATCAACCAATGACCAAGATTATGCCACCAATGGATAACTATATTAGTTGGAAAAAAACCATAGAGAAAAATGAGGACTTATGGGTCCCTTCTTCCTCCTTGGGAGGGATCTTGAGTTCCCTAATGGAGAGCTCTTCTTACAATGGAAGAAAAACGACAAATGATGAAGAAAATCAATGCATATTCTCTCAAGAGGTGAGTGGAATGGCCTATTGCAATGGTGCTTGAATACTCCAAGGAGAAAAGAGGATTCTCAAGGGAGAATTGACGAAACATAAAAACACTATGAAGATCTTGGTTTCTTAGTGCATCCATGGCTTTCATTTATAGCATTTCTTCAAGGAAAAATGCAATTGGTTCTTGGTGTGAACAAGGGGCCTTTTAGGGAACCCTTTGGTCTTTGACCAATCCCCCATTTAGATTTGTCTTAGATATGGAGGTCAAATCAGGTTGGGAGATGGTCCATAAGTGGTTGGGGGGGTGACAAGAACCATAAATGCATCGTTCATAGGAGTGCGCAACTTTTCTCGTACACAATCACGCATTTGGCAAATTGTGCGCTCTGAGGGGTTTCTTGGCCCATGCATTGTGCACGTGCTTTCTTTTGTTATTTTGCACATGTCAATTTTTTCCCAATTGTATAGTTTTTTCCTTTTGAAATGCATTTTAGTGCTGCAGGTGAACTAATTATTGTTGACATTGTTGTATTTCTGTAACCATTTGCGTGGAATGTTGCGGACGAAATTTCAGTGATAACACATAGTGCTAGCTTGTGGTGCGTGCACAATATGCAAAACCTTAAGGTGCCAACAGGTAAGGTAAGGTGCTAGAAAGTGATGAATATGCAAGTGTGGGGGAAACAATTGACCATCTACTAGTTCATTGTTTATTTACCATGGAGGTGTAGAGTGCTATTCTCCCCTTAGCTAGAGGTAAAGGTACTTTGCATGAGGATTCTTTGTTAAAGAATATCTAAATAAGATCATTGCCTCTAATCAATGTTATGACCATTTGGTTATCAAATATATTCAAGGGAAATATATACATCGTTTTGAAATAAATAAATAAAACTCCTTTATCAAGAGATAAAACTTACCCCAAAGGCCAAAATTATAAGACAGGATGGTAACTTGGAGATTCATTAAACTTGCCCATGGACCATTTTTTATGGTGTTGTAACACACTTGACCCCTATATATTCATTTAAGGGGTGGGACATCAATTTTTTTTTTCTTACTATCTCAAATCCTAATTTCGGGATATCCATTGGCTACTGCTCACCACGATATTTCTAACGGTTTCCACCACATTAAAATTCGATCTTTGGTCTGCAATTTATTACCTCCTGATGTTACCCAGATGCTATTAGTTGGGTTCTTTGACATTCAACGCTGAACTTCCATTTTTCTTACTCCCTGAAGTCCCAAAATATCTCCACGTGGCCTTGGACCTTTGACAATCGACGTTCAATGTTTTGCATTGAACGTGCCTTTTTCGACATTTGACATTTGACAATCAACAAACGACATCCTACATTGAACATCCCTTTATTATACTACACCCAAATATTCTTAACTCACGAAGTTATCCAAACTCCCAGAGTCTCAGACACATCACCAACCACATTGGCTAGGCAGGCATGAACTAGAAGTCGACACGAGGTGAGGACCAAGGGTGACATGTGTCCTCATTAGGGGGTGAAATGTGTCAAGCTCTAATAGGCATAAGGGGTCTGTGAATATTTCATATATGGGTGACACATGGCAGCTTAGTTGCAGGTCCACATCACCCTGGATGGAATCAGTGAGCCACGACATCCCTTGACATACAATCTTCTCACTTCCTTCAAATATCATGGTCAACATCTGTCCACGTATATCCATAGATCTAGGGCTCTTGTTACTTCATGACTTAGGGATTCAAAGCTTACCAATTCCTCACATCACAAATCCCCCAAAGAGCCAAGTCTCCGTACTCTCGGATCTAGCGCCACTTTTCCTCTACCTATCAACGGTTGAGATTCACTTCACCATTCGCAACTTCGGGAGTTTTCACACCTTGAAAAATCTTGGTCAAGTTCCTCTAGAGTACCAAGTCTCCAGACTATAATATCTCTTTCCACGTAGCCTCTCATCCAATGGATCTGGTTCAATGAACAACATTCTACAGGGGACAAGAGGGGGTCACGTGTCGCTCCACGATGCATTCCCGGTTGGTTGGACAGTTAGGAGGGGTTCTCAAGAGAGTTCTTAGATCAATGGTTGAGAGGGATCCTGAAGGATCCAAGGATCGACGATCCACATTACTTCGGAAGTTTGACATTTGGGAGTTTTTGCATGTATCTTCCATCTTCCTCTCCAGACCACTCTTGATCTATCACCACATGTACCTAGCATTCATGGCCAGGATTTAATCCGTCTTGCATCCTTATACTTCCAAATACCCAAAATTCTGGGTAACCGTTGATTTGTGGACATGCATCTCTCTATTATCAACAGTCCAGATTACTTCGTGACTCCAACATTTGGGAGTTTGTGCACTAGACCACTCCTATTATATCAAAGTGAAACTTCACTGAATCACTTAACACTGCCCTTCCTAAGTATGATATAATGGTTGATAGATATCTCCACTAGATCCCTAGATCGACAACCCTCATCAATTTGCAACTCTGGCCTTTGGTTGTTTTCGAGGGTGGTGGTGTCATAAGTTCCAAAGTTTCGAAGCCAAAATGAATATCTCCTTTCATACTAGCATAGGGTTCCTAGACCCTGGTCATATGCATCCCCCAATGAACCTCAGGTTGTAATCTCTATTCTTACCTGAGATTTGGTTAAGGTCACAACACTCCCGGAACTCTGAAATCCTGTCGTTTCGAAGCCAGGGAGACTTATCTCCTTTCGGCTAGCGAAGGATTCCCATACCTCGCTCATATGGGTCCTTTGGAAATTCTTTTGGGCTAAGTGCTAATCCTTTTAGCAACAAATGGGTTAAGGACATGGGCATGAGCCCTTGGTCACAAGGATGGATAGTCTAAAGGAAACGCCCTTTTTCCCACAGAGTTGAACTTGACACTCCCAATAAGGTAAAATCAAAATATCAACATGACTTAGACATTTTAGTTAATCCTACCCCAAATCTCCTGCGATTTCATATCCCATAAATCTCTAGCAGTTGAACTAAGGTAAATCTAAGAGAAAGTAAATACATCAGTTTACAGAAGCAAATGATATTTTCTAATAATTTTTCAAACACTGCAAGACTTAACCATAAACACACAAATTCAATCATTAGATCCAATGTATTACACAGAGTATGAAAATACTTATAAGAACTAGAAAATTTGAAGCATATGCTGAAAGGGGTGCATGTTTCCTCCCAACCATAGGCACAACCACTCCTGACGGATTTACCATTGGACACCCTCAAGCTAGACCATGATGCTCTGAGATAGATTATTTCTCCTTGCTCCACAATGATTAGGGACAAAGGTTACTCTGCTCCTCCCACATGATCTTGGAAACCATATTCCTCTACACCAAAAAAGGAGGTCTACACAAACACTTCCTTAGTCACTTGTCATCCTCGTTTATCATCTTGTAGCGAGACCCTTCCCAAGTATTATTACAACCAAAAAAATATTTCTTCTCTGCTTTTCTCTCAACTCAAGAGTCAAAGCATGCTCACTTCTATTCTCTAGATATTGTTTTCTCTACTCTTCTTCCTTGCATATCTATATCTATCCCCTGAATGACCTCCTTTCTTTCCTTCCTCAACAAGGTTGCATGGGTACAAATCCAAATTCATGGTTAGGCATGGAGGCCTTACAAATGGGTACCCTGCCCCATATCCTCATTAACTCTTGAGAATAGCCTTCCAACTACCAGCTTGATTGGTAATAGACCAAGTAGATCTTACTAAATCCTAAGTGTCTAAATATCTTAACGTCCCCCCTTAAGAACAACTTATGATAGGATTGAAGGATTTACAATAGTGACACAAGAGGAGAAGGAAGGAGGCATTAGAGCCTATCCCCCCTTAATGACAACTTCCTGAACTCCTAACATAGATCGAAGTTTGGAAAGCTTCACTTCCGTAAGAGACTTTGTGAAAATGTCTGCAACTTGATCTTCTACAGGGAAAAAGAGCACCTCAATAACTTGATCATGAATGAGATTTCTGATGAAGAGCATGTGTATCTCGATGTGTTTGCTAAGATGATGTTGAATTGGGTATTTGGAGAACTTGATGGAACTCTAATTGTCACACCAAAGGCTGGTCGGATGCTGGTGTTGGAATCCAAACTATGAAAGGATTTTTCGAAGCCATAGGGCTTCCTGACTTTCATTTACCACTGCTCGGTACTCTGCTTCTGTTGAAGAAAGTGAAACAACCTATTATTTCTTACAGGTCCAAGTGATAGGTCCTGAACCAAGGCTGAAAACATAACCTGCAGTAGACTTCTGATCATCAGGGTCGCTGGCTCAATTTGAATTAGTGAAACCAACTAATAAAGGAGTCCCCCCTGAACTGTAATGTATCCTGAGCTGAACTATACCATGAACATAGCAAAGTATCCTTTTAGCTGCTTTCCAATGGCTTTCATGGGGTGTTTTCATATATCGGGCAACAAGACCAATAGCAAAGGAAATATCAAGACGGGTATGAGTCAAGTATAAGAGGCTACCAACTAACTGACAGTACAGGGTGGCATCAACTTCAGGAGAAGTATAGGTGGTAGAAATCTTGACTCCAAATTGGAAGGGAGAAGGGGTTGGTTTACAATCATCCATGTGAAAGCGACGAAGAAGGCCACACACATATTTAGACTGGGAAAGAAAAATTCCTTCATTGGTTTGGAAAACTTGGAGGCCAAGGAAATAGTGCAAAAATCCTAAGTCTGTCATTTCAAATTTCTTCTTAAGGCTGGTTTTCACATGGTTTGAAAGTTTTGAGTCACTACCAGTAAGGATAAGGTCATCAACATAAAGGACAAGGATTATGAGATGGCTTCCTACTTTCTTGGTATAGACATTAGGATCAAAATGGCATCTAGAGAATCTAGTGGCAATAAGAAAGCCATCCATTTTGGCATACCAAGCTCGGGGAGCTTTTAAAGAGATTTCTTGAGGTGAGAAACAAGGATAGAGTCATTCTGAACATAGCCAAGAGGTTGTTCCATGTAGATTTCTTCGTGCAAATATCTGTGCAAGAAGGCGGATTTGACATCCATCTGATGGACCTCCCATTATGTGAGGTAGAAAGGGAAGGAACAAGACAGATGGAATTCATTTTTTCTACAGGGGAAAAGGTTTCATTATAGTCAATTCCTTCAACTTGGGAAAATCCTTTGGCAACTAGTCGAGCCTTGTGTCTTTCAACACTTCCATTTGATGCATACTTAGTTATGTAGACCCATTTTCATCTAACAAGTTTTCTTCCTTTTGGAAGAGGTACAACCAAGTATCATTTTCCATTAAAGAATGATACTCTTCATTCATTGTTGTATCCCAATATGCATGACTTGAAGCTTCTACAAATGTCTTTGGATCATGCGTTTTTGAAACTTGAGCCAAAAGAGAAGAGGCTCGCTGGAACTGTGAACGTGTCCGATGTTGATATGAAGGATCACCTACAAGATCACCAACTGATTCTCGTGTTGAACAGACCCATCTAGGAAGCGGTGGAGCTGGTGCTGGTTCAGGTTCAAAGGACTCATCTGGAGGAGGGTGAGTAGGAGGAGGTGGATTTTCATCCTCACTATCATCATCTGAATAAGAAACCATATCATAAGAAGGAACAAACACCGAAGATGGCTCACAGACTGAAGAAGTCACAATCGTCGAATTAGGCTCACAGGCCAAGTATTTTTTATCAAATTTAACACCACTTCTAATAATAATTTCATTACAATGTGATTGAAGAAGTCTGTAACCTTTGACATCTTCAGAATAACCAACAAACATACACTTCTCACTTTTAGGATGTAATTCTTTCCTTTTCTCATCAAGAATGTGAGCCCATGCTATACTTCCAAATAAACGGAAGTGACTTACATCTGGTTGAATTTTAGTCCAATCTTCTTCCAGTGTTATATTTTTAAGAGGCTTTGTGGGAGTGCAATTTACTATGTAATTTGCACAGTTGATGGATTCTGTCCAATACTTTAGACTTAATCCCTTAGATTGGATCATACAATTATCCATTTCTTTTAATGTGTGGTTCTTTCTCTCAGCAACACCATTTTGTTGTGGTGTATATGGAACAGTGTGTTGTATTTGGATTCCATGTGTAGTCCAGTAGATTGTAAAATTATTGTTCACATATTCGCCTCCATTATTTATTCTTAACCTTTGAGTTTGATGTCCAAATTTCTTTTATACAAGCACCTTGTAGGCCAAAAACTTGTCAAAAACTTCACTCTTGAGTTTTAAGAATTAAACCCAAGTACGTCTGGAAAAGTCATCAATGAAAGTTAAAAAATACTTGCACCTAGAAAAAGAAGGAGAAGAAAGTGGACCACACAAATAATTGTGAACAAGCCGCAAAGGACCCGAGTAGTGCCAAGAGGCACGTTTGTCAAAACTGACCCGATGATGTTTGTTGAGAACACAATCGCCACAAACAACATCTCTGCATGAAACAAGAGGAAGAATAGTCACCATTTGTTGATTACATAGTTGTTGCAATGAGAGATAGTTTAGATGACCAAACCGCTCATGCCAAAGTTTTATCAAGTCATCGCTATGAGAACCAAAAACTGATGAAAAAGATGATGAACCAACGTTGTCAAACTTGTACAACCTGATAATATCATCAGCAATTCCAGTTGCAAGAACATGCTTAGCATCTTTTAGATCCTTGATTACAACTTGGTGAGGTGAAAACTCGATGGTTTTACCTTCACCTGAATGAGTGATTTGATATATTGATAGAACGTTACAAGAAAGACTTGGAATACATAATACATCATTGAAATGACCATTATCTACTTGAACTGTTCCAGATCCTACAAAACTAAGAGATCTATCATCACCAACAAATATTTTCTTGGTTTTACATTCATTTAGAGAAGAAAATATGGCTTTATCCATAGCCATATGATAATATGCTCTTGAATCAATAAGCCACTCATCAGAAGAAGAATTAGTAGTATAATTTGAATTGAAGGAGAAACTAGAAGCAGAAAGTGCATGTCTGTGAGAAGAATAAGTAGAATCAATACTGATGTTGTGCTTCTTAATCACTACTTCTAAATATGTCATCTTCTTTATATGATAAGTATTATCTACATTCTTTACATTATCATACATATGAGCACCAACTCATTGTGAGGCTACAACCTCTGTTTTTGCAAGCTGCAACTTGTTGAGAGCACAAACTCTCTGTTTTCTCTAGCACCCACTAGAAGGAAGCACCAACTCCCTG
>SNQJ01S0006013.1:97477-118704 GCA_010110895.2 Picea sitchensis
CATGTGTTTGGAGCATCCACTGTCTATATACCAAGGGTTCGTTTTTCTTTGAGCGGACAACACTAATCTACACTTGTCACTTTCCTTCTTCTTCTAAAACTTGACATTTTCAGCAGGGGATTTCGAATCTGGTTCATAGTTCCTTAATTAGTAGTCAATAGATTTATGTCCAAAGTTATGATAGGTATAGCATTCAATCTCATTATTCAACAAGTCAAACTTATTGTTGCAGTGTTGTCTATTCATTGACTGTTGATTATTTCTTGGCCTCCTTAGTTGCATGTCCCTAGACTTAATTTTGCAATTTGCGGTCTGTGACGGATTGTTGCTTGGATGTATCATTCTTTGTTGTTGGAAGAATTTATTCCTTCGAAATCTTAATTGCTCATGTCTGAGTCTAAAGGAACAATTGATAGCTTTGTGGCCAAAATTAGAACAGTAGAAACAATAACCATAGAAAAATTCTTTGTACCTGGGAAAGGGTTGTCTTTTCTGAGAAATTTGATTTCTTCCATGCTGATGACGTCTTTCAGCAGAGAGTGCATTGGTTTTTTGTCCTACAGATTCAGTCCTGGCACCTTTTTCTTTACTCGTCCTTGGTGATTGAATGTCTTCCTTTGTTTCTGCAGGTTTGTTGTTGTCATTTTTTGTACTTTTGACAAACTTGATGGGTTCTTCATTTCCTGGCTTACCATTGCTTGATCCCTCTTCATAACCCAAACCAGTTTTTAGCTTTGGATTCCTTTGTTGATTCAGAATGGTGGTTAATCCTTCTGAGGCTTTGATACTTGACAGATTCTGATTGTACAAATCTTGAAATTTATCCATCTCTTTCCTAGTTTTCACTACTTCTTGTTCTAATGCTTCACATCTAGCCTTCTTTTCTGACAATTGTTGTTTCAGAATATCTTCAATTCTTTGCCTCCTCTAATTCCACTTTTAAGAGGACAAGTTCCTCATCAGGTCCTTTACTGTCTTTCTTGAACTGTATCAGCAATTGTCTTTGCTTTCTGTTCTTAATTCTTAGTCTGTCAATCTCTTCCAGTGCACTGATCAATTCTCCTTCCATGTCAACCATGGCTTCTTCTTCATTAACATCACTTCCTGTGTTGTTATTATCATAGTCCTCTTCATCCATGAGCATGAAGTCATTTAGTTTATATTCAATAGGGGAAACATTGTCTTCATCATCTGAAGGATCATCATCATTGTTTACGCATAGACTTTTCTTCTTAAAGTTATTCTCTTTAAAGAAATTTCTGTGTTTATGCTTCTCCTCATCATCATACGTCTGATCCTTTCTTTTGTGGGGACATTTATTTGCAAAATGACCTATCCTACCATAGTTGAAACATTTGAAAGGAAATTTACCTTTGTATTTGCCTGATCCCTTCTTGAGTCTCTTCACAAATTTTGCTTCAATTTCATCCGGCTCAAAATCCTCATTCTTGTCAGCTTTGAATGATGCTTCTCTGGAGGTGGGTTTATCTTTAACTATTCTCATTTCATATGCAGTCAATGTTCCTAGAAGTTGATCAAACTCCAAGGTTTTTATATCATTAAGTTCTTCTATGGCAGAGACTTTCGAGTTGAATCTATCTGGGAGAGATCTCAAGATTTTCTGAACTAAAGAAGGTTCCTCAACTTTTTCACCAAGTGCTTTCATTGCATTTACCATTTCTTCTACTCTCAGAAAGTATTTTCTAACTGTTTCCTCTTCCTTCATCTTCAGCTGTTCAAACTGTGTTCTGTAGGTTTGAAGCTTGGCGTCCTTTACCTTCTCATTACCTTCATAACTGCTAATGAGTTTGTCCCACATTTATTTGGCAGTTCCTAGGTTCATAACTTTTATGAATTTTGCTTCTGCAAGCCCACTCAGGATCGCATTCATAGCCTTAGCATTGAAGCTAAATTCTAGCTTGTCATCCTTATTAGCTAGTACAACTAGCTTTACATAACCAATATCTACCACATCCCAAACATCTGCACCTAAAGCCATTATGTAGGTTCTCATTCTAACTTTCCAAAAGGCAAAGTTTGTTCCACTGAACATAGGGGCCTTATTGGTTGAATTTCCTTCATGACTTGACATGTTTAAGCTCTAGGATCTACCCTTATATAAAAGGGGCCGGATCTGATACCAATTGTTGGACAACTGAGAGGGGGGGGGTGAATCAATTGTTACCGTTCTTAAACAATTATGCTTCTTTTAAAAACTTTACAAGGCACTCAATGATGATCACAATAATGCAAGGATATAAACAATGACACATTCGGCATCAGTCACATATATGAGAAACACAGAGACAGATATTTCCCGAGGAAACCCATACAGTGTAAAAACCTCTTCTTCTTTATATGATAAGTATTATCTACATTCTTTACATTATCATACATATGAGCACGAACTCATTGTGAGGCTACAACCTCTCTTTTTTCAAGCTGCAACTTGCTGAGAGCACCAACTCTCTATTTTCTCTATCACCCACTAGAAGGAAGCACCAACTCCCTAGTTTCTCTAGCACCAACTAGAAGGAAGCTACAACTCCCTGGTTTCTCTAGCACCAACTAGAAGGAAACACCAACTCCTTAGTTTCTCTAGCACCAACTAGAAGGAAGCTACAACTCCCTGTGTTCAAGAACCCACTTGAACCACTGAGGACAATAGTCCTCCCTAGCACCTCCCTACCACCCTGTTTTATCAATCTTTGCTACTGCAACTTATTACAGTGATATAAATTTCAACAATGGCTTACCAGACTCATCACTGTTCTGCTGCATTTCGTTGCTCTATCCACCTCACTGCCTTCCTACACACATCCTCTTCTGTTCAATTCAGCTGCTACACTCTCGTCCTTCTTCACGCATGAATCACTTTCAACCACAGCAACTCAACAACAACAACCCCCATATCTCTTCTCTCTTCCGTGTACTTATAGATTCTATGCTACTTGTGCATGCAATGTGCGCAATCCCTCTGCATACTCACACCGTGCCAATATTCTCCACCTCTTGAGTGCTCTGCCTAATCATCACAACTCTTCAGCTTTTCTGGTGGTTCCCACCACGCGTCCAACATCACTGGGTGTTCTTCTGAGATTCCTCAGCATCTCTTGCAGTTGAGACTCCTCATCTTCTCTGGCACAGTCGAGTTTATGCCTTCTATTTCAGTTACAGACTTCAAAACTCATCCATCTATCAATCCCCTCCAAGAATAGTCTTCATTCACTGGAAGAAGCCTGGAGACTCTTCAGCTCCTCTGGCGATTCAACTCATGTGTCTAACATCACTAGGTGTTATGCCGAGATTCCATTTTCTCTTTGGCAGTTGAGACTCTTCGTCTTCTCCGTTACAGTCGATCTCACCCTCTTTGTTCCAGCTACAAGCTCCAACCCTCTTCCAGCTATCAATCGCCCCTATGACCAATCTTCATCCCATTGGAAGATTCCCACAGAGACACTTCAGCTCCTCAGGGAGTCACATCGAAGTCTCTTTGAATCTTCTGGCAGAAACCATCAATGGTTTCTAGCAGTTACACTGTGAGGAGCAACATTAGCCCTCCGATTATGCTCAAATTCACCTGCACCGTTAGATTAAATCTGAAGGATATTGTCATGATTTATGCGTTTCACACTATCGCAATTCAAAGATTTTGCGATGAGACATATTGACTCTTCATGTCGCGAGCTCCGAAAAGGAGCTTGGCTGCTCTATCTCCCTTCTCTACATGACCACAGGTGGTGACCACCGTTTATAATGACAATTCACCTTTTTGGTATTTCGACATTCCTATGATCCAGTGTCTCGACAATCCCAGATGTGATCCCTGAAATTCCGAGGCAGAGATCATTTGCACTAGGTCCTTCCTCCACATGACCACACGCGGTGACCATAGGTTGCGCTAAAAGGCACTGCGAACTCATGATCTTCATCGACCCTGATCAATGGTCCACGATCTCAATGAATCAACGGTCCAAATCTTTTTGCGATCTCACATCTCACTGTTCCTAAGATGGAGGTTCTCATCACTCTAAGTCGCGAGAGGTGAAGCTCTGAGATGGAACTTAGATCAACGGTCTAGAATCTTGGTGTATTGATGGTCCATATCTTATCGTGATTTCTCATCTCGCGATTCCTGTGATGGAGGTTCTCTTCACTCCAAGTCACGATAGGCGAAGCTCCGAGATGGAGATTCGATCAACGGTCCATAATTCTTGGTGATCTAATGGTCAAGATCTTTTCGTGATCTCGCGTATCGCGAGTTTGAACCTCTTTCCTTTGGATTTCCCGATCTGCGAAACTCCAAAATGGAGTCTTTGTGGTGCTCCAATATTTCGCCACGCGTCCTCTTGATCTAACAGTCCACGACTATCCTTTCTGATGTGGTCTTCCATATTCACCTGTTGGATCTGATGGGCCAAATCACACCTTGATCCAACGGCTAGGATCATTTCACCATTTCGGATTTCGTGATTTTGACACTTCGCGATTTTTCCACTTCGCGATTTCACGATTTCACCACTTATGATGAAGGGTCTCGTGCCTTCAAGTCCTGATCTACGAAACTCCGAAATGGAGTCAGACCAACATATTTCGACATTTCGCATTTCGTCTCTTCATAATCTTTAATGAACGTGCAGGTTCTCCCTGATCCAATGATGGTTGAATCTTATGCTTAGATCTGATGCCTAAGATCTGTCCTCCTTTTCTGTGCATTCTTCTTGACCACAAACAAATCTGACGGTCATCGGGGATTCTGAATAAGATCCAACATTCATTGTTGCTCCTCCTCTTCCATTATCACTGCACAACTAATCATGCTGATCTTTGTCATCATTATTCTTGCCATCAATGACAAGCTTACTCCCAACTGTAAACCTTCCAACATAAATAACTCTAAAATAAAATATTAAAGCTACGTATAGTGATTCACTTTTATACTTGATGTGAAATACACTTTACAATTTTAGCATGAACTTTTCCAAAAAAAGGTAACAAAAGAGAGACTTGAACTCAAGACCTCTTACTTAATAAAACAACTTTTAACCAAATGTTCTAGCAAAACATATTGTAATGTTTAGAAGGAGGATTGTTGTTGTTGAAGACAACCTCAGAGAGCATTCTAAAAAAAATCTCTTTTCACATAAGAAAAAAATTTCGCCTCTCGATGACAACAAGGGTTAGATCTCGGTTAGCTTACTCGGAAGATGCACCTTTTCCTATCTGTTTCTCCTTTTTTGAGATCATATAGGGTGCGGGAAAAAGATCATATGCATATCTAAAAGAGTATAAACCCAGAAATAAATAAAACAAAACCAAAATAAAACCAAAATACTACTCCGCAAAAATTTTAAAAAATGCGTATTCAAGCTTTATACCTCCGGATCTGACTATAATGGTCGTATCTTGGGAAAACGGAAACCTTTTCGAGTGACACAAATTTTTTTTCTGACTGAAACGAGTTCTCTGGACGTAATGGAACAATCCTCCTAGCCAATAAATGTACAGAAATGACAAAAAATGGAGATGAGGCAACTCGACTTCACGATCTTGATCTACAATAGGAGCAGTTCTTTAGACAGCCTTTGATACCATGTTCGACAACACAGGTATTCCAACAGAGGATGAACACCTTTAGTAACCACTCACATAATTAGATCAAATATCAACACATTTATTTTTTCACGTGGTAAAACCCCTATGGGGAAACATCCACGGCTCCAACCAACACAGCCACTTGGAGCAGTTTATTAATGCAAAGAAAAAGATTACAGAGAGATTTTACAAGAGAGTTTCTCACAATCGATCATCAGAAATTGACCCTCCATGCTATTTAAATAGAGATCATGGACCAATCAGGTGTCAAGCCACAAATCAATGGTCATTAAGATCGAGGAGATTATGAACCATTGGATCACTCTATGTCGGGAACATATCATGACTGCCAGTTTTTCTAAGTACAAATGCATACTAATGCATACTAAAGAAACACACTAGAAAACACACTTTTACCTAACGACATAATAGACCAAGTAGATCTTACTAACTCCTAAGTGTCTAAATATCCTAACAATGGCTACTAATAGCTAAAATGAGCTAGCTTCTCATCCTTTATCTAAACTCTAGAGTCGAAAAATTACTTCTCTCCTCTGATCTCAATTTCTCTCACTAATCTGTTATCTCGCAGATCTATATTTGTCCCCGAATTACCTCCTTTCTTTCCTTCCTCAACAAGGTTGTGTGGGTCTGAATCCTAATTCATGGTCAGGCCTATAATCCTTACAAATGGGTACCCCTCCCAATCTCCTTATTAACTCTTGAGGATGGCCTTCCAACCACCAACTTGACTGGTAATTCATTTATGGGTCAGAGGATTGTTGAGCAATTACACCCAGTAGGTACTGGTCTGGTGAGGGTCATCTCAACCATTCTTGGTTTCCCCTCACCATCCCTCTCATAGAATCCATGGTATATCTTGGAAAACTCCTCCCCTTTAAGTAGCTGTGCAACACATATCAAATTTCTATTAGTAACATAAAATTCATACATTGACCCTTTTATACAAGTGTTCATCAAATCAAGCATTCACACATATTTAGTATTCCATAGTCTCTTGGCCAATTATAGTTATATTTACAAATTGGGAGAACGGGGGTCTTACAATCCCCTCCCCCTTAAAGGAAAATCATCCTCTATGTTCTATCTACCGATGTACTATGTATGTATAGAAGTAAACAAAAATGGATATGTTTCTCTCATGGCATCCTCCATTTCCCATGTCGCCTCATCTGGGCCAAAGTGTTTGCACTGCACCTTGACTTGTGGAATGGTTCTATTCCTGAGTGGGGTTTCCTTCCTATTTATTATGCATTGAGGTTCTAGAAGGAATTCTCCCTCAGGTTCCACCTGAATCACAAACCAGATAATAATATGATTAGAATCATGTACATAATTCTTTAATAAAGAAACATGGAAAACATTATGTGCCTTCACTGTGGGAGGAAGTGTTGGCTGATAGGATACTAGTCCCACTCTATCCAAAACTTCAAAGGGTCCACAATACCAAGGTGACATATTGACACAAGCTCCCATCCTAAAGGATATTTTTCTAGGTAAACTTGGAGATACACATGATCCCCCGATTTGAACTCTCTAGAATTCATTTTCATGTCTTCATAGCTCCTTTGTCTATCCTGGGACATCTTCATATTTTTCCTTATCTGAATCACTTGTTGTTCCATTTCATTTAACATATTTGTCCTGATTGTAACTTTAGCTACTGGGTTGTTCCATCTGATTGGAATGTTTCATTGTCTTCCATAGAGGGATTCAAAAGGGCTCATTTTTAATGACTATTGATAGCCATTGTTGTAAGAAAAATCTACCAGTGGTAGGTAGTCCTCCCATTTCTTGGGTTGATGCATTACATGCATCCTCAACATGTCTTCTAACACCTTTTTTACCCTCTTTGTATTCCCATCAGTTTGAGGGTGATAGGCTATACTAAAGAGTAATTTTGTTTCAAAACCAGGAAACAAATATTTCCAAAAGTTTGAAGTAAACTTTGTATCTATGTCGGATATAATTTCCTTAGGCATGCCATGCAGTATGAATATATCTTTCATGAAGATGCTGAAAATATGTATTGACTTGCAAGTTGAATTGACGAGTATGAAGTGAGCATCCTTGCTCAGTTTGTCCACAACTACCATGATGACATCGTTCTATTTGGTTGATCTTGGTAATCCTGTTATTAAATCCATGGAGATGGTTTCCCATTTCCATTCGACTATTGGTAGGGGCTACAACAACCATTATGGGTGTCAGTGATATGATTTGACTTGTTGAAATTATAGACACTTAGCTAAGTAATCAACTATGTCCTTTATTATTCTAGGCCAATATAATAGTTTCCTAGTGTCTGTGATCATTTTATGATAACCAGGATGGCTAGTATATGGTATCTTATGTAGTTAATCCATTATTAACCTCTTCAAGTCATCACAATTTGTAATATACAATCTACCCTTATAAATAAACATGCCATCATTAAGCATCTAATAGCCTTCGTACTTCAGCCCTATGGGATTTTTCTTTAGGTATGATGTTACGGTCTTGAAAAATGCATATGCTTCTTGTGCAATTTTGACTCTCTCTTTGATGTTTGATTCATTATCACTTAAAACTGCTAAGTGACCTAATTTCATACTTATACTAAGGGAATCAACCACCCTATTCTCATTTCCTTTGATATGTTTGATTTTGAAATCAAACTCACTAAGGAGAGCCATCCACCTAGATTGTCTCACATTGAGTTTTGGTTGGTCAAACAAATACCTCAATCCACTATGATCTATCATAAGTACAAATCTCCTACATAAGACGTAATTCCTCCACATTTTTAAAGTGTGCACTATGGAAACCAATTCCATATCATGGGTCACATATTTGACTTCATGCTCATTCAATTTTATGGATTCGTAGAAAATCACATGTCCTTCTTGCATAAGGACTCCTTTGAGCCCTTCCTTGCAGGAATATGTACACACAAGGAATTCTTTGTTTGGATCTACAATATTTAGTACAGGCACATTGGTTAGAAGGTATTTTATCTCTTGAAATTTTTCTTCACATTCTGATGTCCAAATGAATTTAACCCCCTTTTTTGGAAGGGAGGTGATTGGGAAACCAATATTGGAGAATCCTTTTATGAATCTCCTATAGTATCCTTCCAGGCCCATAAAGGATCTGATATTAGATACATCTTTTGGGGTAGGCCAATCCATGATGGATTTAATCTTGTCAAGATCAACTTTCATTCCTTCCTCAGAAATAACATGGCCTAAGTAATGAAATTGTTTCTAGAAAAAGATACACTTACTAAGCTTAGCATAGAGATGGTTTTATATTAGCACTTGAAGTACTAGCTTAATATGTTCTTCATGCTCTTCCCTATTCTTGGAATAGATTAAGATATCATCAATGAAAACCAACACAAACCTATCCAATAAATTTTTGAATACGTTATTCATTAAGCACATAAAAGTGGTCGGTGCATTGGTAAGCCCAAATGGCACCACCACAAATTCATAATGACCATATCTTGTCCTAAAGGTTGTCTTGTGGGTGTCTTCATATTTAATTCAGACCTGATGGTATCCAGACCTCAAGTCAATATTGAAGAATATTGTATCACCCATTAATTGGTCAAACAACTCATCGATCCTTGGCAAGGGATACTTATTCTTGATGGTCATCTTATTGAGTTGTCTATAATCTATGCACTGTCTAAGTCTGCCATATTTATTTTTCATAAACAAGGTTGGTGCTCCCCATGGATACACACTAGGAAAAATGTATAATTTGTCCCACATCTCCTTCAATTGTAGTTTGAGCTCAACTATCTCTGGTGTACTCATTCTATAGGGTGTTCTAGATATTAGCACTTATCCTGGTACAAGTTCTATTGAAAAGTCAATATCCCTTCTTGGAGGTAGACCTCGTACCTCTTCTAGGAATACATATTTATATTATCTTAATATGGGATGGTTCTCTAGGTTGGGCTTTTCATTCTCAATAGATTTTAGTACTTGTATTGCATGCAAGGGACATCCCTTTCTGCAATACTTCTTCAGTTGGAGGGCTGATATTTGTCTCATTGAGACAAGATTTTGAATCCCTTGTAGGGTTACCCTTCTTCCTTCTTCATTTTCACAATCCAAAGTTGTACTGTAACAGTCCAACTTGGTTTTGTGGGAAGCCAACCAGTCCATACCAATCAACAAGCCATAAGATCCTATAGGGAGTATGTTTAGGTTCGCTTGGGTGGGCAACCCACTCATGAAAAATTGGCATGATGGTATGACCTATGTTACTTTTCTTTTGGTTCCAGTGGTTAGTTGTAACAACCATGATTTAACATGTTTAACTTGTTGCAATTTACATTTCTCAATAGTTTGAGGGGAAACATAAATCAAATTAGAACCAGGTTCAATTAAAATGGAAAAAAGAAGGTTGGCAATCGTACCTTCCATATCCACCACTAAAACTTGGTGGTCAACTTGTCTATTATCCAACTTTGGATAGATTTGTGGTAGGCTCTTAGCCAAATCATTGATTGTGGTAGCCTCTTGGATGTTGTAGACCCTCCCATTTTTTTGTTTCCTATGTGGATAGTCCCTCAGTAGATGTTCCTCTCCACAACCCCAACATTTCAATGGTTCTCTCTTTGTGTTATCAGTCTTACTTGGAGCTGCTCTGAATGGTTTATTTCCACTCTGGGATGGAAATTTTTTTTGATACACACTTCTAGAAGGAAGGATCATCCTAGATCTCTTACCAGGGTTCTTAAATCTTGAGGGTTTAAACCCCTTCTTCTTGAATCCTGAATTGTTTTTCTTCTTCTAGTCTTCATGGGGTTTTGTCTTACTCTTGAATTGATCATAGAAATACCTTTATTTTTGAATAGTATCTTCTAAGGTCTTTGTCTCATCAAAATCAATTATATCCTAACAGGATTGAGGTAATCCACTAATAAATCATTGCATCTTTACCTTTTCATCCTTTATGTAGGGCAGATACCTCATCATCTCAAGAAATTTGTTGATATACTCATCTATGGTGAGTTGTCCTTGCTTGAGTTCATAGAACTCCTCGGTCTTTCAATCAAAGTACTTTTTTGACAGGGACTTCTTCTTGAAGTATTTATCAAATTGTTTCCATGACAATTCATTCTCATGGACTCATTTCAAATTCCTAAGGTCCTCCCTCTAAATGGGAGCCTTCCCATTCAGATTGAAAATGGCTATCCAAGCCTTTAAGTTTTCAAAGTAGTCATGAAATCTGAAGTACTTCTTCAATCCAAGTAAAAAAATTTAAGCTTCTTCCCCCTTCTTAATATCTCCATTGAAGGTGGGTGGTTTGGCTTTCTTTAATTCTTCAGGGTCACAACTCTTGGAATGTTTCCTCTTCTTTCCTCTCGTCTAAGAATGGGAACCAATTTTTCCACTAGAAGATTCCTTGGAGTTGTTATTGTCCTCACTAGAGGAATATTCCATTGAATGTCTCTTGGATCCATGTTGGTCCTTCTTTGAGGTGCTCCTCCTGGTGTGGCCACTTTCAGGACCATGCTTCTGTATCTCAGGTGGAATTGGAGTTTTCTTAGTATGATTCTTGTCCACATGACTGGAAGCTAGACCATGTTGTAGTTTCCTTTGTATATCCGATAGACTTTGTAGTAGGACTGCATTAATTTCAATTTTATTTTCCTTCTCCTTGATCAACCTTTTATTATCATCCTTATAGATCTATAACTCTTCCAGGAGGATTCTTAAATTTTGAGATAGATTTGGAGGAGTTTCAACCACCTTCCTTTCATCAAATTCTTCCTCTCTATTGTGGCAGCTCTCCCCCAACTCCTGATGTGTCACCATCCTTTACATTGTATTTCTCCTGTTGTTCACTGATTGCTTGATTGATGATAAAAAAATTTTTCTATTAGTTAGTAATCTACCAATTTATGAACAACACATATCATTGCAAGGTGAAGTGATTTCTTTATTTGGAAACATTAGCAACCTACAATGAAGACTTCCAAAACATCTATCAATAGTATAAGGTTTCATTCCTCTCTTCAGTAGATGTTAAGACAAGTTTCTTATAGAAGGGGGTAAGGTAGGGTGTTACCCCATAATTTCTCTAATAATATTTTTATGCGACTCGTGCATGATCCCAAGCAAGAAAATCGTTGTTTCCATGCTCCAATACCAATTTGTAACAAACCCAACCCCTAAATACCCTTTCTAGGGATGGGACATCAATTTTTTTCTTTTACTTGATTCAATTTCGTTCCATTCCTAAGCGAAAAATACTTATTCTTCTCCTCTGAGGTTTACATTTCCCACTAAGCGCTTAAACCAATTGGTGGGGTCCTTTTTCGTGACCTTGAGCTGAAAACTGGGAGCTAAGAGTCTTCTTAGAAAAGGTTTTGGAACTTTAGGACTCTCGGACTTCAGGAGTTCCTATGGTGTTGTCCAATTCCCATATTGTCGAACAAAAAAGGAAATCATCAGTCCACGTCCTCTATTGAGATCATATGGTTAAAAAGGGGCTTCGACGTTCAATGCATAACACTCATTTTTCCTAATCCTCGAAGTCTCGGAATCGCACCACGTGGCCTTAGCCATTTGAATATTGGCGTTCGACATTGAAAGTCCCACATTTTTTCATTTCGACAGTCGACGATCTTCATTGGGATTTCGACGTTCAATGATCAACTATCCTCATTTTACCCTCCCCAGCTATACTACGTTTGATTTTCTAAACTCTCGAAATAATCCAGACACACGTAGTTCCAGACACGTCACTAGCCGTGTTGGCTAGGTGAGCATGAACCAAAATTTGAGACACGACGAGGGTCAAGGGGTGACATGTGTCATGCTTTAATATTCATAAAGGTTCTATGAATCATCTAAATCTATGTGACACATGGCACCTTGGTTGCAGGTCCGCATCACCCGGGATGAGGTTAGTGAGCCTACCAACTCCTCTTGATGCAAAACCCCTAAAGAACCAAGTATCCAGAGTCTTAGATCTCGTGCCACGCATCCTTTTCCTACCAACGGTCGAGATTGATTTTAGCATTGGTCACTTTGACGGTTTTCATACTTCATAGACTCTTGACCAGGTTCCTTTGGAGTACTAAGTCTCCAAACTACGAGATCGCTTGCCACATACCCACTCATCCAATGGTCCTAGTTCAACGAACAACCTTTGGCAATGGACAAGTAGGACCATGTGTCTCTCCTCAACGCATTCCTGATCACTTGGTTATTCGAGGGTGGTTCCTTAGATCGATGACTCAGAGGGATATTGAAGGATATGAAGATCGATGGTCCACGTCACTTCAAAAGTTTGACATTCAGGTGTTCGACGTGTATCTTTCGACTTTATCTCCAAAGAATGCTTGATCCATCAACACATGTACCTACCATCTATGACTAGGATTTACTCTGGATTTTCGAGCTCCGGGGAAACTTGCACGTCTCTATGTCACAGAATACCCGAACTTCCAGATAATCATTGATTCGTGGACATGTGTCCCTCCATTTTCAACGGTCCAGATTAACTTTGTGACTCCAACATTTGGGAGTTTCAAAGCTATACCACTACTATTCTCCCAAGGTAGCACTTTGTTAAAGCACTTAATGCTTCCCTTCCTACGTTTGATCTAACAGATGAGAGGAATCTACACTGGATCCAAGATCAATGGCCCTTGTCAATTTGCGACTTCGGCCTTCAATTGTTTTTGAGGATTTTGGAGTCACAAGTCACGATGTCTGGAAGCCAAAAGAGCTAGCCCCTTTTGGGCTAGCGCAAAGTTCCCAGACCCTAGTCACATGGGTCTCTTGGAAAACCTTATGGGGTAGGCACAAATCCTTTTTGCAACAATTGGGTTAAGGACACGAGCATGAGCCCTTGGTCAGATGGGTGGTTAGTTTGAAGGTAAAATCACTTCTCCCACAGAGATGAGATTGAAATTTTGGCTAAGGAAAATTCAAAGGATCGACATGACTTAGGTGTTTCAGTTACTCCTACCTCGACTCTCCTATGGACTCACATCCCATGACTCTCTAACAACTAAATTGATATAAATCAAAGATCATATAGATATAACGGTTTATAAAAACCAAAGAGAATTTCTAATAAATGTTCAAATACTGAAAGGCTTAATCATAAACATAGACATTTCAACTAGTATATTACATCGAGTATGAAAATACTTATCAGAACTAGAAAATGTCAAGAAAATACTGAAAGGGGTGTCTGTTTCCTCCCAAATATAGGCACAAACACTCATTCCGGATTTACCGCTAGCCACCCCTGAGCTAGACCATGATGCTCTGAGAGATATTCTTTCTCTTTACTCCACGATAGTTAGCAACAACGGTTACTCTCCTCCAAGCAAGGAGGTCTACACGAGTGCTTCCTTAGTCACTCGTCAACCTCATTTATCAAATTGTAGAGAAACCATCCCCATAACTTATTACATCCAAAAATATATAGATTCTAAGCCTTTCTCTAAACTCTAGAGTCAAAAACTTGTTACTCTCCTCTGATCTCAATCTCTCTCCCTACTCTGTTATCTCGCAGATATGTCTATATCCCCAAATTACCTCCTTTCTTTCCTTCCTCGGCAAGGTTGTGTGGCTCTGAATCCCAATTCGTGTTCAGGCCTGGAAGCCTTACATATGGGTACCCTTCCCCATATCCTCATTAACTCTTGAGGATGGCCTTCTAACAACTAGCCTGACTAGGAATTCATTTCTGGGTCAGAGGATTGTTGAGAAATTACACCTAGTGGGTATTTGTCTGGTGAGGTTCATCTCAATAATTCTTGGTTTCCCCTTACCATCCCTATCATATCATCCATGGTTTATGTTGGAAAACTCCCCCCCTTTCAGCAGTTGTGCAACACATATCGAATTTCTATTAATAATCGAATATTCATACATTGACCCTTTTATACAAGGGTTCATAAAATAGAGCATTAACACATATTTAGTCTACCATATTCTCTTGTCCAGTTATAGTTATATTTAAAAACTAGGGGAAACATGGGTATTACAACATCCATGGTCTATCTTGGAAAACTCCCCCCTTTCAACAGTTGTGCAACACATATCCAATTTCTATTAATAACAAAAAACTAATACATTGACCCTTTTATACAAAGATTCATCAAATTAAACATCCACAGATATTTAGTCTGCCATAGTCTCTTGGCCAGTTATAGTTATATTTACAAACTGGGGGAAACATGGGTATTACAATCTCCTCCTCCTTAAAGGAACATCGTCCTAGATGTTCTATTTGTCGATGTGCTCTATATGTACATAAGTACAAAAAAATGGATATGCATGATTCATGGCATCCTCCATTTCCCATGTAGCCTCATCTGGGAGAAAGTGTTTCCATTGAACCTTGACCTGTGTAATGGTTTTGTTCCTGAGTGGGGTTTCCTTTCTATCTATTATGCATTGAGGTTCTGGCAAGAATTCTCTCTCGGGTTGCACCTGAATCACAAATTAGTCAATAATATGAATAGAATCATGTACATACTTCTTTAATAAAGAAACATGGAAAAATTATGTACCTTCACTCTGGGAGGAAGTGCTAGTTGATAGGCTACTGGTCCCACTGTATTGAAAACTTCAAAGGGTCCACAATACCGAGGTGCTATCTTGGCACATGCTCCCATCCTCAAAGATCTCTTCCTAGGTCTAACTCCAATATACACATTATCCCATGTTATGAACTCTCTAAGAGTCCTTTTCATGTTTGCATAGTTATTTTGTCTATCCTAGGCTGTCTTCATATTTTGTGTGATTTGAATGACTTGTTGTTCCATTTCCTTTAGCATATCTCACCCGATTGTAACTCTTTCTACTGGGTTGTTCCAGCTGATTGGAATCTTGCATTGTCTTCCATAGAGGGCTTCAAAAGGGCTCTTTTTTAATGACTCTTGATAGCCATTATTGTAGGAAAATTCTACCAGTGGTAGATAGTCATGCGACTCCTTGGGTTAATGCATTATATGCATCCTCAACATGTATTCTAATACTTGTTTTACCCTCTCTATTATGGGATCTCTCCCCCAAATCATGGTGTGTAACCATCCCTTATGTTGTATTTTTCCTGCTATTCACTGACTGCTTGAGTGTTGATAAAATATTTTTTGTTAGTTACTAATCTACCAATTCATGAACAACACATATCATTCCAAAGTGAACTCAATTTCTTTATTTGGAAACATTAGCAACATATAATGCAGTTTCCAAAAAATTATGAACAGTTGAAGGTTTTGTTTCTCTCTTTAGTAGAGTTTCAAACAAGTTTCTTATAGAAGAGGGGTAATGTAGGGTGTTACCCCATAAATTTCTCTAATAATATTTTTATACAACTCGTGCATGAGACCAAGCATGCCAAGTGTTGTTTCATTCTCTGATACCAATTTGTAACAAACTCGACCCCTAGATATTATTTTAAGGGGTGGGACATCAAAATTTTGGTTTTCCTAACTATCTCAAATCCTAATTCCAAGATCTCCATTGGCTACTGCTCACCACGATATTTCTAACAGTCACCACCACACTAAAATATGAGCTCTTGTCTGCAATTTATTGCTTCCCAAGGTTACTCGAGTGTTATTAGCTAGGATCTTTGGTGTTCGAAGCCGAACACCCCTTTTTCTTACTCCCTGAAGTCTCGAAATCTCTCCATGTGGCCTTGGCCCTTCGATGATCGACGTTTTGTGTTGAACATCCTTTTTTCAGAGTTCAATGTTCGACAATTGACAACCGTCGTCCTACATTTTCGGCGTTTCGCCAATCAACGATCGTCGTTTAAGGTTCGATGTTCAACGATCGATGATCGACATTGAACATCCCTTTATTATACTACGCCTAAATCTTCTGAACTCTTGAAGTTATCCAGACTCTCGGAGTCCTGAAAATGTCATCAACCATGTTGCCGAGGCGGGCACGAACCAGAAGCTAACACACAAAGAGGGCCATGGGTGACACGTGTCATGCTCTAATAGCCATAAGGGGTTTGTGAATCAACCATATCTGGGTGACACGTGGAACCTAAGTTGTGGGTCCAAATCACCTTAGATGACGTTAGTGAGCCACATCATCCCCCAACATAGAATATTCTCACTTTTTTCAAATCTCATGGTCAAGATCTATCCACATAGATCCATAGATCTAAGGCTCTCATTACTTTGCAACTCCGAAATTTGGATCTTACCATCTCCTCACATCAAAAATCCGTCAAAGAGCCAAGTCTCCATACTCTTGGATCTAGTGCCACATGTCCTCTACCTATCAATGGTTGAGATTCACTTCGTCGTTCGTGACTTCAGGAGTTTTCACACTTTGAAAAATCTTGGCCAAGTTCCTTTGGAGGACCAAGTCTCCAGACTATAGGATATCTTTCCACATATCTTCTCATCCAATGACTTTGGTTCAACCAAAAACATTCGGCAGGGGACAAGAGGGGGCCACGCTCTACTCCATGATGGGTTCACAGTTGGTTAGGTAGTTAGGAGAGATTTGCAACAACAGAGTTCTTAGATTGATGGTTGAGAGGGATCCTGAAGGATCTGAGGATCAACGGTCCACGTTACTTCGAAAGTTCATCATTTGGTAGTTTCGGCGTGTATCTTCTAGCTTCCTCTCCGAACCACACCTAATATATCGCCACATGTACCTAGAATTCATGTCCAGGATTTACTCCAGCTTGCAGGGCTCCGAGAAAGCTTGTGCATCCCTATACCGCTGAATACCCAAACTTCTGGGTGGTTGTTGATATGTGGACACATGTCCCTCTATTATCAACGGTCCAGATTACTTTGTTACTTTGACATTTGGGAGTTTCGATGCTAGAACACTACTGATCTCCAGAAGTGGAACTTCGTCAAAGAACTTAATGCTACCCTTCCTAAGTTCGATCTAAAAGCTGAGAGAGATATCCACTCGATCCCCAGATCGACGACCCTCATTAATTCATGAATCTGACCTTTAGTTGTTTTCAAGGGTTGTGGTGTCATAAGTTTTGAAGCCCCAAATCCAAAAGGGCTAGCTCCTTTCGGACTAGCACAGGGTTCCTAGACCCTAGTCATATGGATCACCCAATGAACCTCAGGCTGTAATTTCTATTCTTAGTCGATATTTGGTTAAGGTCACAACACCCCCGAAACTCCGAACTCTCGGGGTTTCAAAGTGAGGGAGACTTAGCTCCTTTCGACTAGCATAGGATTCCCAGACCTTGGTCATATGGGTCCTTTGGAAATTCTTGTGGGATAAGCACTAATCCTTTTAGCAACAAATGGGTTAAGGACATGGGCATGAGCCCTTGGTCAAATGGGTGGATATTCTGAAAGAGATGCCCTTTTTTCCTATAGATTTATACTTGACATTCCCACTAAGTTAAACTCAAAATATCGACAGGACTTAGATGTTTTAGTTAATCCTACCCCAACTCTTGTCTGGTTTCACATCCCATAACTCTATAGTAGTTGAACTGAGGTAGATCGAAGACCAAGTAAATACATCAGTTTACAGAAGAAAATGAGCATTTCTAATAATTGTTCAAACACTGTAAGATTTAACCATAAACATAAAAATTCAATCATCACATCCAATGTATTACATAGAGTATGAAAATACTTATCAGAATTGGAAAATGTGAAGCGACTGCTGAAAGGGGTTCATGTTTCCTCCCAACCATAGGCACAACCACTCCTTATGGATTTACCACTGGCGACTCTAGAGCTAGACCATGATTCTCTGAGAGAAATAATTTCTCCTTGCTCCACAATAGTCAGGGACAGAGGTTATTCTCCTCCTTTGATAGGATCTTGGCAACCAGATTCCTCTACACCAAGTAAGGAGGTATGCATGAGCACTTCCTTATTCACTCGTAAGCCTCGTTTATGAGCTTGTAGTGACACCCTACCTAAGGATTTGTTAAATTTGGCAGCATCGATAGTCATTCTCCAATGAGAGGCCATATGGGCCACCCAGAGGCTAGCCAGGGAGATTTGGAGAATCAACTAGTCCTGTGAGGTATTGACAAAATCCAGGGGGAGCGTACAACCTCTATGAGTCAAACCAAAATTCAGGACGAAAGAGATGCTATGTAAGTCTAATGCAAAAGTCAGGGGGCCGAACGTACAACCTCAGTGAGCATAGAAAGTCTAGTGCAAAAGTTAGGGGGAACATACAACCTCTGTGAGCATAAAAAGACTAGTGCAAAATTCAGGGGGAACATACAACCTCTGTGAGCCTACTCAAGCCTTGTGAGCCATGAGAAAAAGTCAAGGCATCTAGCAAAAGTTAGGTTGAATACAAATTTCCTGTGAGCTAGAAACAAATGATATTCTTAATATTGCAAATGATATATATGTATTGATCTAGTGCGTTGGCACATGTAACATTATCCACCATGAAGAGAATTTTGAACTGCCTTGTAATGTTGAATTGTAACTAAAGTCTTAAGTCTAAGTTCTATTTTAGAACTAAAGTGTAATGTTGAGTTGTAACTGAAATCTTAAGTCTAGTTCTATTTTAGAACTAAAGTGTAATGCTGAGTTGGAACTAAAGTCTTAAGTCTAGTTCTATTTTAGAAATAAAGTGTAATGTTGAGTTGTAATTGAAGTCTCGATTCTAGTTCTATTTTCGAACTAAAGTATACAAGTCTCAAGTCTAGTTCTATTTTCAAACTAAAGTGTAATGTTGAGTTGTAACTGAAGTCTCAACTCTATTTCTATTTTCGAACTAGAGTATACTAGTCTCAAGTCTAGTTTGAACTAAAGTATGAAGCTGAGTTATGATTAAAGCATGCAAACAAGTTACTATTTTGAGCCTCTACTATTCTCCTCTTCATCCTATATAAGCAAAGGTCAACCCCTCTCTTCAACACAGTTTTTGATATGCAAGTTAAGGGAGAAGAAATAGAGGAGAATATCAGTGATAAAGAGGCAGCATACCAAAGCAACATATCAGTGTTGTATATCAGCAATAGAGGCTGCATATCATAGGCATATATCAACAGCATATCAGTCTTGTCTATCAACAATAGAGGAAGCATATCAGAGGTGTACTTCAGCAAGGTCTCTTAGGTCTTTGTCAGGTTAGAGTCATATTGGCAAGATCTTTAAGAGAAGAACATTCATGGTGGATATTTGTAAGTGATATTACATTATTAATGCAATAAAGGAATATCATTTGCTGGGGGTTTTCTCCCTGTACAGGGTTTCCCTAGGGTATGTGTGTTGTTGATGTCATGCTTACTTATCTACATAGTTATTTCTATTCAGTTATGATTTGGTATTGTTGAAGTGTATTAAGATGGAATCAAAGTGTTGAAGAAAATAAAAGAATTAATCTGCATAAGAAATCAAGATCATAATTTAATAGGATTATTACAGCCAAAACAAGCTTCCTTCTCCCCTTTTCTCTTAACTCTAGAGTTGAAGCAAGTTCTCTTCTCTTCTCTGGAGATTGTTTTCTCTACTCTGCTTCCTTGTAGATTTGTCTCTATCCTCTGAATTACCTCCTTTCTTTCCTTCCTCAGCAAGGTTGTGTAGGTCTGAATTCAAATTCGTGGTTAGGCCTAGAAGCCTTACAGATGGGTACCCTGCCCCATCTCATAAACTCTTGAGGATCGCCTTCCATCTACCAACTTGACTAGTAATTTATTTTTGGGTCAGAGGACTGTTGAGCAATTACACCCAGTAGGTACTGGTTTGGTGAGGGTCATCTCAACCATTCTTGGTTTCCCCTCATCATCTCTCTCATAGCATCTATGGTCTATCTTGACAAACTCCCCCCTTTCAACAGTTGTGCAACACATATCCAATTTCTTTTAATAACAAAAAATTCATACATTGACCCTTTTATACAAAGGTTCATCAAATCAAACATTAACACATATTTAGTCCATCTTAGTCTCTTGGCCAGTTATAGTTATATTTACAAACTGGGGGAAGCAAGGGTATTACATGTGTTAACCAAGGTACCTTTGAGATGTGTTTAGATGGAGGTGTAATTTAACTCACCAAATCCTACAATATATCTTTTAAAACTAGAATATGTGTAAGTATAAATAACATGGAAAAATGGAATGTATTGGTTATGTTATGAATGTTAGTAGTGGAATAGGGTATCACTTAGATTCAAGTTCTGAGAGACTTCAATTTGGTTATAGACTGGGTAACAAAGTGAATAGGTATAAGCAAACTTAGTTCCAAGACCACATTTTGATCCAGTCGAGTTAATTGAACCTGTATTAGGTGCCATTTATTTGGGGAGCTCAACATGGATGTCTATTAACTATTAAAGATTGTGCTAAGACCTACAAAAGAATCATGGGAGAAATTAGTAGAAGAGGTTGACATCCTTAAGCAAATCACAATGAGATCCTTGGATGTTCTATGAAATTGTTTTTTATAAATTTTTTTAAATTTCAAACATGTATTTTTACTTTATTGAGAGTTTTGGAAATGATGTGGGCTTAGGATGGACATGTTTACATGTGTTTTTATCATCTAATCTATAATATTCTGATTTTGAGTTTAAGATTATTTTTTATTTTTCAAAATTAATATAATTCAAATTTTCTTTCATTTTATTGAGAATAATTTCAAATTACATAATCTTCTA
>SNQJ01S0006013.1:130031-151699 GCA_010110895.2 Picea sitchensis
ATATATATATATATATATATATATATATAAACATAAAAGATAAAGATTAGCTTTATTTCATTTTAGTTTATTAAATAGTTACACATGTGATACATGGTCTCTCATATTTTTAAACAACTATCTTAAATGTATCTTCAACTCCATTTTTATAAAACTTAAAGAGATAAAAATCTTGATATTAAAAAATATTTTTTTATTATTAGTAAAATATTTTTATTTGTATTATAATAATATTTTTATGTAATATATATATATATATATATATATAATCAATTTTTTTAATTATTAGAAGATTATGTATTTTGAAATTATTCTCAATAAAATTAAAGAAAATTTGAATTATATTAGTTTTGAAAAATAAAAAATAATTTTAAACTCAAAATCCGAATATTATAGATTAGGTGATAAAAACACATGTAAACGTGTCCATCCTATGCACACATCATTTCCAAAACTCTTAATAAAGTAAAAATACATGTTTGAAATTTAAAAAAAATTATAAAAAACAATTTCATAGAACATCCAAGGATCTCATTGTGATTGGCTTAAGGATGTCAACCTCTTCTACTAATTTTTCCCATGATTCTTTTGTAGGTCTTAGCACGATCTTTGATAGTTAATAGACATCCATGTTGAGCTCCCCAAATAAATGGCACCTAATATAGGTTCAATTAGCTCGACTTGATCAGAATGTGGTCTTGGAACTAAGTTTGCTTATACCTATTCACCTTGTTACCCACTCGATAACTAAATTGAAGTCTCTCGGAACTTGAATCTAAGTGATACCCTATTTCACTACTAACATTCATAACATAACCAATACATTCCATTTTTCCATGTTATTTATAGTTACACATATTCTAGTTTTAAAAGATATATTGTAGGATTTGGTGAGATAAATTACACCTCCATCTAAACACATCCCAAAGGTACCTTGGTTAGTACATGTAATACCCTTGCTTCCCCCAGTTTGTAAATATAACTATAACTGGCCAAGAGACTAAGGTGGACTAAATATGTGTTAATGTTTGATTTGATGAACCTTTGTATAAAAGGGTCAATGTATTATTTTTTTGTTATTAAAAGAAATTGGATATATGTTGCACAACTGCTGAAAGGGGGGAGTTTGTTAAGATAGACCATGGATGCTATGAGAGAGATGATGAGGGGAAAGAAAGAATGGTTGAGATGACCCTCACCAAACTAGTACCTACTGGGTGTAATTTCTCAACAATCCTCTGACCCAGAAATGAATTACTAGTTAAGCTGGTAGATGGAAGGCCATCCTCAAGAGTTTATGAGATGGGGCAGGGTACCCATCTGTAAGGCTTCTAGACCTAACCATGAATTTGGATTCGAACCCACACAACCTTGCTAAGGAAGGCAAGAAATGAGGTAATTCGGGGGACAAAGACAAATCTACAAGGAAGCAGAGTAGAGAAAACAATCTCCAGAGAAGAGAAGCGAGCATGCTTCGACTCTAGAGTTGAGAGAAAAGGGGAGAAGAAAGCTTGTTTTGGCTGTAAGAATCATGTTAAATTATGATCTTGATTTCTTATGCAGATTAATTCTTTTATTTTCTTCAACACTTTGATTCCATCTTAATACACTTCAACAATACCAAATCATAACCGAATAGCAATAACTATGTAGATAAGTAAGCATGCACATCAACAACACATATACCCTGGGGAAACCCTGTACATAGAGAAAAACCCCAGCAAACGATATTCCTTTATTGCATTAATAATGTAAAATCACTTACAAATATCCACCATGAATGTTCTGATCTTAAAGATCTTACCAATATGACTCTGACCTGACAAATACCTAAGAGACCTTGCTGAAATACACCTCTGATATGCTTCCTCTATTGTTGATAGACAACACTCATATGCTGTTGATGTATGCCTATGATATGAAACCTCTATTGTTGATATAAAACACTGACATGCTACTTTGGTATGCTGCCTCTTTATCACTGATATGCTCCTCTATTCCTTCTCCCTTAACTTGCATATAAAAAATTGTGTTGAAGAGAGGGGTCGACCTCTGCTTATATAGGATGAAGAGGAGAAGAGGAGAGGCTTGAAATAGTAACTTGTTTGCATGCTTTAATCATAACTCAGTTTCATACTTTAGTTCGAACTAGACTTGAGACTGGTATACTCTAGTTCGAAAATAGAAATAGACTTGAGACTTCAGTTACAACTCAACATTACACTTTAGTTTGAAAATAGAACTAGACTTGAGACTGGTATACTTTGGTTCAAAAATAGAACTAGAATTGAGACTTCAATTACAACTCAACATTACACTTTATTTCTAAAATAGAACCAGACTTAAGACTTTAGTTACAACTCAGCATTACACTTTAGTTCTAAAGTAGAACTGGACTTAAGATTTCAGTTACAGCTCAACATTACACTTTAGTTCTAAAATAGAACTTAGACTTAAGACTTTAGTTACAATTCAACATTACAAGGCAATTCAAAATTCTCTTCATGGTGGATAATGTTACATGTGCCAACGCACTAGATCAATACATATATATCATTTGCAATATTAAGAATATCATTTGTTTCTAGCTCACAGGAAATTTGTATTCAACCTAAATTTTGCTAGATGCCTTGACTTTTTCTCATGGCTCACAAGGCTTGAGTAGGCTCACAGAGGTTGTATGTTCCCCCTGAATTTTTCACTAGTCTGTTTATGCTCACAGAGGTTGTACGTTCCCCCTGAGTTTTGCATTAGAATTTCTATGCTCACAGAGGTTGTATGTTCCCCCTGACTTTTGCATTAGACTTACATAGCATCTCTTTCGTCCTGAATTTTGGTTTGACTCACAGAGGTTGTACGCTCCCCCTGGATTTTGTTAATACCTCACAAGACTAGTTGATTCTCCAAATCTCCCTGGCTAGCCTCTGGGTGGCCCATATGGCCTCTCATTGGAGAATGACTGTCGATGCTACCAAATTTAACAAATCCTTCAGCAGGGTGTCACTAGAAGCTGGCAAACGAGGCTTATGAGTGACTAAGGAAGTGCTCGCGCATACCTCCTTGCTTGGTGTAGAGGAATCTGGTTTCCAAGATCCTATCAGAGGAGGAGAATAACCTCTGTCCCTGACTATTGTGGAGCAAGGAGAAATAATCTCTCTCAGAGAATCATGGTCTAGCTTGAGAGTGGCCAGTGGAAAATCCATAAGGAGTGGTTGTGCCTATGGTTGGGAGGAAATAGGCACCCCTTTCAGCAGTCGCTTCACATTTTCCAGTTCTGATAAGTATTTTCATACTCTGTGTAATACATTGGATGTGATGATTGAATTTTTGTGTTTATGGTTAAGTCTTGCAGTGTTTGAACAATTATTAGAAATGCTCATTTGCTTCTGTAAACTGATGTATTTACTTGGTCTTTGATCTACCTCGGTTCAACTGCTATAGAGTTATGGGATGTGAAACTGGACGAGAGTTGGGGTAGGATTAACTAAAACATCTAAGTCTTGCCGATATTTTGAGTTTAACTTAGTGGGAATGTCAAGTTCAAATCTATAGGAAAAAAGGGCGTCTCCTTCAGAATATCCACCCATTTGACCAAGGGCTCATGCCCATCTACTTAACCCATTTGCTGCTAAAAGGATTAGTTCTTAGCCCACAAGAATTTCCAAAGGACCCATATGACTTAGGTTTGGGAATCCTACGCTAGTCGAAAGGAGGTAAGTCTCCCTCGCTTTGAAACCCCGAGAGTTCGGAGTTCCAGGGGTGTTGTGACCTTAACGAAATATCGACTAAGAATAGAAATTACAGCTCGAGGTTCATTGGGGGATCCATATGACCAGGGTCTGGGAACCTTGCCGAAAGAAGCTAGCCCTTTTGGCTTTGGGGCTTCGGAACTTATGGCACCATAACCCTTGAAAACAACTGAAGGTCATATTCGTGAATTAATGAAGGTCTTCGATCTGGTGATCTAGTGGAGATCTCTCTCAGTTGTTAGATCGAACTTAGGAAGGGTAGCATTAAGTGCTTCGACGAAGTTCCACTTCTGGAGATTAGTAGCATTCTAGTGCCGAAACTCCTGAATGTTAGATTCGTAAAGTAATCTGGACCGTTGATAATAGAGGGACATGTTTCCACAGATCAACGACCAACCAAAAGTTTGGGTATTTGGCAGTATAGGGATGTGCAAGCTTTCCCGGAGCCCTGCAAGATGGAGTAAATCCTGATCATGAATGCTAGGTACATGTGGCAATTGATCGGGTGTGGTTCGGAGTGGAAGCTGGAAGATACACATCGAAACTACCAAATGTTGAACTTTCGAAGTAACATGGACAGTTGATCCTTAGAGCCTTCGAGATCCCTCTTAACCGTCGATCTAAGAACTCTGTTGAGAGCCTCTCCTAACTGCCCAACCAACTGGGAACCCATCATGAAGCAGCATGTGGCCCCCTCTTTTCCCCTACCGAATGTTTTCGGTTGAACCAAAGCAGTTGGATGAGAGGCTATGTGGCAAGAGATCCTATAGTCCGGAGACTTAGTCCTCTGAAGGAACTTGGCCAATATTTTTCAAGGTGTGAAAACTCCTGAAGTCACAAACGGCGAAGTGAATCTCAACCGTTGATAGGTAAAGGACATGTGGTGCTAGATCCAAGAGTATGGAGACTTGGCTCTTTGGGGGATTTTTTATGTGAGGAGATGGTAAGCTTCAAATCCCAGAGCTGCAAAGTAACGAGAGTCATAGATCTATGGATATATGTGGACAGATCTTGACTATGAGATTTGAAAAAAGTGAGAAGATTGTATGTTGGGGGATGACGTGGCTCACTAACGTCATCCAAGGTGATGTGTACCCACAACTTAGGTTCCACGTGTCACCTAGATATGGTTGATTCAAAAACCCCTTATGACTATTAGAGCATGACACGTGTCACCCATGGCCCTCTGTGTGTGTTAGCTTCCGGTTCGTGCTTGCCTCGGTAATGTGGTTGATGACATTTTCGGGACTCCGGGAGTCTGGATAACTTCAGGAGTTTAGAATATTTAGACGTAGTATAATAAAGGGATGTTCAACGTCAATCGTCGATCGTTGAACGTCGAACCTTAAACAATGATCGTCGATTGGAAAAACGTCGAAAATGTAGGATGATGGTTGTTGATTGTTGAACATCGAACTCTGTAACAAGGATTTTCAACACAAAACGTCCATCGTCGAAGGGCCAAGGCCACATAGCGATATTTCGAGACTTCGGGGAGTAAGGAAAAGGGGTGTTCGACTTTGAACACCAAAGATCCCAACTAATAACACGTGGGTAACCTCGGGAGGCAATAAATTGCAGACCAGAGCTCATATTTTAGTGTGGTGGTGACTGTTAGAAAGATCATGGCGAGCAGTAGCCAATGAAGATCTCGGAATTAGGATTTGAGATAGTTAGGAAAACCAAAATTTTGATGTCCCACCCCTTAAAAGAACATCTAGGGGTCAGGTTTGTTACAAATTGCTATCATAGAATGAAACAACACTTGGCCTACTTGGGCTCATGCACGAGTCGTATAAAAATATTATTAGAGTACTTTATGGGGTAGCACCCTACATTACCCCTCTTCTATAAGAAACTTGTTTGAAACTATACTGAAGAGAGAAACAAAAACTTCAATTGTTCATAATGTTTTGGAAACTGCATTGTATGTTGCTAATGTTTCCAAATAAAGAAATTGAATTCACTTTGCAATGATATGTGTTGTTCATGAATTGGTAGATTAGTAACTAACAAAAAATGTTTTATCAACACTCAAGCAGTCAGTGAATAGCAGGAAAAATACAACATAATGGATGGTTACACACCAAAAGTTGGGGTGAGATCCCATAACAGAGAGGGTAAACCAAGTATTAGAAGACATTTTGAGGATGCATATAATGCATCAACCCAAGGAGTGGCAAGATTTTCTACCATTGGTAGAATTTTCCTACAACAATGGCTATCAAGAGTCATTAAAAAGAGCCCTTTTGAAGCCCTCTATGGAAGACAATGCAACATTCCAATCAGCTGGAACAACCCAGTAGATAGAGTTACAATCGGGTGAGATATGCTAAAGGAAATGGAACAACAAGTCATTCAAATCACACAAAATATGAAGATAGCCTAGGATAGACAAAAGAGCTATGCAAACATGAAAATGACTCTTAGAGAGTTCATAGCATGGGATAATGTGTATATTGGATTTAGACCCAAGAAGAGATCTTTGAGGATGGGAGCATGTGCCAAGTTGGCACCTTGGTATTGTGGACCCTTTGAAGTTTTTGATAGAGTGGGACCAGTAACCTATCAACTAGCACTTCCTACCAGAGTGAAGGTACATAATGTTTTCCACGTTTCTTTATTAAAGAAGTATGTACATGATTCTATTCATATTATTGACTAGTTTGTGATTCAGGTGGAACCTGAGAGAGAATTCCTACCAGAACCTCAATGCATAATAGATAGAAAGGAAACCCCACTCAGGATTGAGTTAGGAACATAACCATTACACAGGTCAAGGTTCAATGGAAACACTTTCTCCCAGATGAGGCTACATGCGAAATGGAGGATTCCATGAAACATGCATATCCATTTTTTTTTACTTATGTACATATAGAGCACATCGATAGATGGAACATCTAGGACGATGTTCCTTTAAGGGGGAGGAGATTGTAATACCCGTGTTTCCCCCAATTTGCAAATAAAAATATAACTGGCCAAGAGACTATGGCAGACTAAATATGTGTGGATGTTTAATTTGATGAATCTTTGTATAAAAGGGTCAATGTATTAATTTTTTGTTATTAATAGAAATTGGATATGTGTTGCACAACTGTTGAAAGGGGGAGTTTTCCAAGATAGACCATGGACGTTGTAATACCCGTGTTTCCCCCAGTTTGTAAATATAACTATAATTGGCCAAGAGAATATGGCAGACTAAATATGTGTGAATGCTTTATTTTATGAACCCTTATATAAAAGGGTCAATGTATGAATATTCAATTATTAATAGAAATTTGATATGTGTTGCACAACTGCTGAAAGGGGGGGAGATTTCCAAAATAGACCATGGATTATATGATAGGGATGGTGAGGGGAAACCAAGAATTATTGAGATGAACCTCACCAGACCAATACAGGTGTAATTTCTCAACAATCCTCTGACCCAGAAATGAATTCCTAGTCAGGTTGGTTGTTAGAAGGCCATCCTCAAGAGTTAATGAGGAGATGGGGAAGGGTACCCATTTGTGAGGCTTCCAGGCCTGAACACGAATTGGGATTCAGAGCCACAAAACCTTGCTGAGGAAGGAAAGAAAGGAGGTAATTTGGGGACATAGACATATCTGCGAGATAACAGAGTAGGGAGAGCGATTGAGATCAGAGGAGAGTAACAATTTTTTGACTCTAGGGTTCAAAGAAAGGCTTGTAATCTATCTTGTTTTGGATGTAAGAATCCATGGGGATGGTTTCTCTACAATTTGATAAATGAGGTTGACAAGTGACTAAGGAAGTACGCATGCAGACCTCCTTTCTTGGAGTAGAGAAAACTAGTTTCCAAGTTCTTATGGGAGGAGGAGAGTAACCATCATCGCTAAATATCGTGGAGCAAAGAGAAAGAATATCTCTTAGAGCATCATGGTCTAGCTCAGGGGTGGCCAGTGGTAAATCTGGAAGGAGTGACTGTGCCTATAGTTGGTAGGAAACAGACACCCCTTTCAGTATTTGCTTGACATTTTCTAGTTCTGATAAGTATTTTCATACTCTATGTAATATAATGGTTGAAATGTCTATGTTTATGATTAAGTCTTCATTATTTGAACATTTATTAGAAATTCTCTTTGGTTTCTGTAAACTGTTATATCTATATGATCTTTGATTTATCTCAGTTTAGTTGTTAGAGAATCATGGGATGTGAGTCTGTAGGAGAGTCAGGGTTGGAGTAACTCAAACACCTAAGTCATGTCGATCCTTTGAATTTTCCTTAGCCAGAATGTCAATCTCATCTCTGTGGGAGAAGCAATTTTCCCTTCAGACTAACCACCCATATGACCAAGGGCTCATGCCCGTTTCCTTAACCCAATTGTTGCAAAAAGGATTTGCACCTACCCCATAAGGTTTTCCAAGAGACCCATGTGACTAGGGTATGAGAACTCTGCGCTAGTCCAAAAGGGGCTAGCTCTTTCGAATTCCGGACATCATGACCTGTGACTCCAAAATCCTCAAAACCAATCGAAGGCGGAAGTCAGGAATTGACGAGGGTCATCGATCTTGGATCCAATGTAGATTCCTCTCATCCGTTAGATCGGACGTAGGAAGGGAAGCATTAAGCACTTCGATGAAGTGCTACCTCGGGAGAATAATAGTGGTATAGCTTTGAAACTCCCGAATGTTGGAGTCACAAAGTTAATCTGGACCATTGAAAATTAAGGGACACTTGTCCACAAATCAATGATTATCTGGAAGTTCAGGTATTCTACGACATAGAGAAGCGCAAGTTTCTCGGGAGCTCAACAAGCCAGAGTAAATCCTAGTCATAGATGGTAGGTACACATGTTGATGGATCAAGCATTCTCTAGAGATAAAGATGAAATATACATGTCAAACACTGGAATGTCAAACTTTCGAAGTGACATGGACCGTTGATCTTCATATCCTTCAATATCCCTCTGAGTCATTGATCTAAGGAACCACCCTCGAATAACCAACTGATGGGGCATGTGTTGAGGAGAGACACATGGTCCTACTTGTCCATTGTCAAAGGTTGTTCGTTGAACTAGGACCATTAGATGAGTGGGTACGTGGCAAGCGATCCCATAGTTCGAGAGACTTCATACTCCAGAGGAACCTGGTCAAGAGTCTATGAAGTATGAAAACCGTCGAAGTGACCAATGCTAAAATCAATCTCGACCGTTGGTAGGAAAAGGACGCGTGGTACGAGATCTGAGACTCTGGATGCTTGTTTCTTTAGGGGTTTTGCATTGAGAGGAGTCGGTAAGCTCTAAATCTTGGAGACACAAAGTAACCAGGATCGTGGATCTATATATCCACATGGATAAATCCTAATCGTATGATGGGGGTTGATGTGGCACACTAACCTCATCCCGGGTGACGTGGACCCGCAACCAAGGTGCCATGTGTCACATAGATTTAGATGATTCATAGACCTTTTATGAATTTTAAAGCATGACATGTGTCACCCCTTGACCCTCACTACATGTCAACTTTTGGTTCATGCTCACCTAGCCAACACGGCTAGTGACGTGTCTGGAACTACATGAGTCTGGATTATTTTGAGAGTTCAGAAAATCGAACGTAGTATAGCTGGGGAGGGTAAAATGAGGATAGTTGATTGTTGAACGTCGAAATCCCAACGAAGATCGCTCACTGTTGAAATGCAAAAATGTAGGACATTCACTGTCGAACGCCAATATCCAAATGGCTAAGGCCACATGGCACGATTCTGAGACTTTGAGGATTAGGAAAAAGGAGTGTTTTGCACTGAATGTCGAAGCCCCTTTTTAACCATAGGATCTCAGCAGAGGACGTGGACCGATGATTCCCTCTGTTGTTTGACGATATGGGAATTCAACAACACCATAGAAACTCTCGAAGTCCGAGAGTCCCAAAGTGCCAAAACCTTTGCTAAGAAGACTCTTGGCTCCATGTTTTCAACTCAAGGTCACGAGGAGGACGTCACTAGATAGTTTAAGTGCTTAGTGGGAAATGTAAACCTCAGAGGAGTAGAATAAGTATTTTTCACTTAGTAATGGAAGAAAAATGAATCAAGTAAAAGAAAAAATTTGATGCCCCATCCCTAGAAAGGGTATTTAGGGGTTGGATTTGTTACAAATTGGTATCAGAGCATGGAAACAACGATTTTCCTGCTTGCACTCATGCACGAGTCACATAAAAATATTATTAGAGAAATTATGGGGTAACACCCTACCTTACACCCTTCTATAAGAAACTTGTCTTAACATCTACTGAAGAGAGGAACGAAACCTTATACTATTGATAGATGTTTTGGAAGTCATCATTGTAGGTTGCTAATGTTTCCAAATAAAGAGCTCACTTCACCTTGCAATGATATGTGTTGTTCATAAATTGGTAGATTAGTAACTAACAGAAAAAAAATTATCATCACTCAAGTAGTCAGTGAACAACAGGAGAACTATAATGTCAAGGATGGTGACACATCAAGAGTTGGGGGAGAGCTCCCACAATAGAGAGGAATAATATGATGAAAGGAGGGTGGTTGAAACTCCTCCAAATTTGGCTCAAAATTTAAGAATCCTCATGGAAGAATTATAGAGTTATAAGGATGACAATAAAAGGTTGATCAAGGAGTAGGAAAAGAAAAATGAAATTAATGCAGTCCTACTACAAATTCTATCAGATATATAAAGGCAACTACAACATGGTCTAGCTTCCAATCATGTGGACAAGAATCATACTAAGAAAACTCCAAGTCCACCTGAGATACATAAGCATGGTCCTGAAAGTGGCCACACCAGGAGGAGCACCTCAAAGAAGGCCCAACATGGATCCAAGAGACATTCAATGGAATATTCCTCTAGTGAGGACACTAACAACTCCAAGGAATCTTCTAGTGGAAAAATTGGTTCCCATTCTTAGATGAGAGGAAAGAAGAGGAAACATTCCAAGAGTTGTGACCCTGAAGAATTCAAGAAAGCTAGACCACCCACCTTCGATGGAGATATTAAGAAGGGGGAAGAAGCATAATTTTTTCTACTTGGATTGAAGAAGTACTTCAGATTCTATGACTACTTTGAAAACTTAAACGCTCGGATAGCCATTTTCAATCTTAATGGGAAGGATCCCATTTGGAGGGAGGACCTTAGGAATTTGAAAGGAGTCCATGAGAATGAATTGCATGGAAACAATTTGAGAAATACTTCAAGAAGAAGTAACTGTCAGAAAAGTACTTAGATTGAAAGACCAAGGAGTTCTATGAACTCAAGCTGGGACAACTCACCATATATGAGTATATCAACAAATTTCTTGAGATGATGAGGTATGTGCCCTACATAAAGGATGAAAAGGTAAAGATGCAATGATTTATTAGTGGATTACCTCAGTCCTATCGGGATATAATTGATTTTGATGAGACAAAGACCTTAGAAGATACTATTCGAAAATAAAGGTATTTCTATGAACAATTCAAGAGTAAGACAAAACCCCATGAAGACTATAAGAAGAAAAACAATTCGAGATTCAAGAAGAAAGGGTTTAAACCCTGAAGATTTAGGAACCTTGGTAAGAGATCTAGGATGAGCCTTCCTTCCAGAAGTGTGTATCAGAAAATTTTTCCATCCGAGAGTGGAAATAAACCATTCAGAGAAGCTCCAAGTAAGACTGATAACACAAAGAGAGAACCCTTGAAATGTTGGGGTTGTGGAGAGGAACATCTGCTGAGGGACTATCCACATAGGAAACAGAAAAATGGGAGGGTCTACAACATCCAAGAGGCTACCAAAATCAATGATTTGGCTAAGAGCCTTCCACAAATCTATCCAACCTTGGATAATAGACAAGTTGACCACCAAGTTTTAGTGGTGGATATGGAAGGTACGATTGCCAACCTTCTTTTTTCCATTTTAATTGAACCTAGTTCTAATTTGATTTATGTTGCCTCTCAAACTATTGAAAAATGTAAATTGAAACAAGTTGAACATGTTAAATCATGGTTGGTACAACTAGCCATTGGAACCAAAAGAAAAGTAACATAGGTCATACCAGCATGCCAATTTTTCATGAGTGGGTTGCCCACCCAAGTGAACCTAAACATACTCCCTCTAGGATCTTATGGCCTATTGATTGGCATGGACTGGTTGGCTACCCACAAAACCAAGTTGGACTATTACAGTACAACTTTGGATTGTGAAAATGAAGAAGGAAGAAGGGTAACCCTATAAGGGATTTAAAATCTTGTCTCAATGAGACAAATATCAGCCCTCTAATTGAAGAAGTATTGTAGAAAGGGATGTCCCTTGTATGCAGTACAAGTACTAAAATCTGTTGAGAATGAAAAACCCAGCCTAGAGAACCCTCCCATATTAAGATAATATAAATATGTATTCCTAGAAGAGGTACGAGGTATACCTCCAAGAAGGGATATTGACTTTTCAATAGAACTTGTACCAGGAGAAGTGCTAATATCTAGAACACCCTATAGAATGAGTACACCAGAGCTAGTTGAGCTCAAACTATAGTTGAAGGAGATGTGGGACAAATGCTACGTTTTTCCTAGTGTGTATCCATGGGGATCACCAACCTTGTTTGTGAAAGATAAAGATGGTAGACTTGGACTGTGCATAGATTATAGACAACTCAATAAGATGACCATCAAGAATAAGTATCCCTTGCCAAGGATCGATGACTTGTTTGACCAATTAAGGGGTGATACAATCTTCTTCAATATTGACTTGAGGTTTGGATACCATCAGGTCCGAATTAAATATGAAGACACCCACAAGAAAACCTTTAGGACAAGATATGGTCATTATGAATTTGTGGTGGTGCCATTTGGGCTTACCAATGCATCGACCACTTTTATGTGCTTAATGAATAACATATTCAGAAATTTATTGGATAGGTTTGTGTTGGTTTTCATTGATGATATCCTAATATATTCCAAGAATAGGGAAGAGCATGAAGAACATATTAATCTAGTACTCCAAGTGCTAAGATAAAATCAACTCTATGTTAAGCTTAGTAAGTGTATCTTTTTCCAGAAACAAGTTCATTACTTAGGCCATGTTATTTCTAAGGAAGGAGTGAAAGTTGATCCTGACAGGATTAAATCCATCATGGATTGGCCTACCCCAAAGGATGTATCTAATATCAGATCCTTTATGGGCCTGGAAGGATACTATAGGAGATTCATAAAAGGATTCTCCAATATTGGTTTCCCAATCACCTCCCTTCAGAAAAAGGGGGTTAAATTCATTTGGACATCAAAATGTGAAGAAAGATTTCAAGAGATAAAATACCTTCTAACCAATGTGCCTATACTAAATATTGTAGATCCAAGAAAAGACTTCCTTGTGTGTACATATTCCTGCAAGGAAGGGCTCGAAGGAGTCCTTATGCAAGAAGGACATGTGATTTTCTACGAATCCATAAAATTGAATGAGCATGAAGTCAAATATGTGACCCATGATATGGAATTGGTTTCCATAGTGCACGCTTTAAAAATGTGGAGGAATTATGTCTTAGGTAGGAGATTTGTACTTATGGCAAACCATAGTGGATTGAGGTATTTATCTGACCAACCAAAACTCAATGTGAGACAAGCTAGGTGGATGGCTCTCCTTAGTGAGTTTGATTTCAAAATCAAACATATCAAAGGAAATGAGAATAGGGTGGTTGATTTTCTTAGTAGAAGTATGAAAGTAGTTCACTTAGCAGTTGTAAGCCTTAGTGAATCAAACATCAAAGAGAGGGTCAAAATTGCACAAGAAACATATGCATTTTTCAAGGCTGTAACATCATACCTAAAGCAAGAGTCCATAGGGATAAAGTACGAAGGCTATTAGATGCTTAATGATGGCATGTTTACTTATAAGGGTAGATTGTATATTCCAAATTGTGATGACTTGAAGAGGTTAATAATGGATGAAATACATAAGACACCATATACTGGCCATCCTGGTTATCATAAAATGATCACGGACACTAGGAAACTATTCTATTGGCCTAGAATAATAAAGGACATAGATTATTACTTAGCGAAGTGTCTATAATTTCAACAATTCAAAGCATATCAATGACACCCATCATAGTTGTTGTATCCTCTACCAATAGTCGAATGGAAATGTGAAACCATCTCCATGGATTTAATAACAGGATTACCAAGATCAACCAAGCATAACGATGTCATCATGGTAGTTGTGGACAAATTGAGCAAGGATGCTCACTTCATACTCGTTAATTCAACTTGCAAGTCAATAGATATTTTCAACATCTTCATGAAAGAGATATTCAGACTGCATAGCATGCCTAAGGAAATTATATCTGACAAATATACAAAGTTCATTTCAAACTTTTGGAAATATTTGTTTCCTGGTTTTGAAACAAAATTGCTCTTTAGTATAGCCTATCACCCTCAAACTGATGGGAAGACAGAGAGGGTAAAAAAGTATTAGAATACATGTTGAGTATGCATGTAATGCATCAACCAAAGAAATGGGAGGACAACCTACCACTGGTAGAATTTTCTTACAACAATGGCTATCAAGAGTCATTAAAAATGAGCCCTTTTGAATCCCTCTATGGAAGACAATGAAACATTCCAATCAGATGGAACAACCCAGTAGCTAAAGTTACAATCAAGACAAATATGTTAAAGGAAATGGAACAACAAGTGATTCAGATAAGGAAAAATATGAGCATGGCCCAGGATAGACAAAGGAGCTATGAATACATGAAAATGAATCTTAGAGAGTTCGAATTAGGGGATCATGTGTATCTCCGAGTTTGCCTAGAAAAATATCCTTTAGGATGGGAGCTTGTGCCAAGATGGCACCTTGGTATTGTGGACCCTTTGAATTTTTCGATAGAGTGGAACTAGTATCCTATCGGCTAACACTTCCTCCCACAGTGAAGACACATAATTTTTTCCATGTTTCTTTATTAAAGAAGTATGTACATGATTCTAATCATATTATTATTTGGTTTGCGATTCAGGTGGAATCCGAGGGAGAATTCATTCCAAAACCTCAATGCATAATAGACAGGAAGGAAACCCCACTCAAGAATAGAACCATTCCACAGGTCAAGGTGCAGTGTAAACACTTTGGCCCAAATGAGGTGACATGGGAAGTGGAGGATGCCATGAGAGAGACATATCCATTTTTGTTTAATTCTATACATACAGAGTACATCGATAGATAGAACACCGAGGATGATTTTCCTTTAAGGGGGAGGGGATTGTAATACCCCTATTCCCCCAGTTTGTAAATATAACTATAATTGGCCAAGAGACTATGAAATACTAAATATGTGTGAATGCTTGATTTGATGAACCCTTGTATAAAAGGGTCAATGTATGAATTTTATGTTATTAATAGAAATTTGATATGTGTTGCACAACTACTTAAAGAGGGGGAGTTTTCCAAGATATACCATGGATTATATGAGAGGGATGGTGATGGGAAACCAAGAATGGTTGAGATGACCCTCACCAGACCAGTACCTACTAGGTGTAATTACTCAACAATCCTTTGACCCAAAAATGAATTACCAGTCAAGTTGGTGGTTGGAAGGCCATCCTCAAGAGTTAATGAGGAGATTGGGAAGGGTACCCATTTGTAAGGATTCTAGGCCTGACCATGAATTGGAATTCAGACCCACGCAACCTTGCTGAGGAAGGCAAGAAAGGAGGTAATTTGGGGATAGAGATAGATCTGTGAGATAACAGAGTAGGGAGAGAAATTGAGATTAGAGGAGAGCAGTAAGTTTTCGACTCTAGAGTTTAGATAAAGGATCAGAAGCTAGCTCATTTTGGCTGTAAGTAGCCATTGTTAGGATATTTGGACACTTAGGAGTTAGTAAGGTCTACTTGGTCTATTGTGTCGTTAGGTAAAAGTGTGTTTTCTAGTCTGTTTCCTTAGTATGCATTAGTATGCATTTGTACTTAGGAAATCTGACAGTCATGATATGTTCCCGACATAGAGTGATCCGATGGTTCATACTCTCCTTGATCTTAATGGCCATTGATCTGTGGCTTAGCACCTGATTGGTCCATGATCTCTATTTAAAGAGCATGGAGGATCATTTGTCGATGATCGATTGTGAGAAACTCTCTTGTAAAATCTCTCTGTAATCTTTTTCTTTGCCTTAATAAACTGCTCCAAGTGGCCGCGTTGGCTAGGGCCGTGGATGTTTCCCCGTAGAGGTTTTACCACATGAAAACATTGGTGTGTTGATATTTGATCTCTTTATGTGAGTGGTTACTGAAAGTGTTCTTCCTCTATTGGAATACCTTTGTTGTCGAACATGGTATCAGAGCCTGTCTGAAGACTCGCTCCTGTTGTAGATCGAGATCGTGAAGACGAGTTGCCTCATCTCCATTTTATATCATTTTCATACATTTATTGGCTAGGAGGACTGTTCCATTGCATCCGGAGCACTTGTTTCAGTCAAGAAAATTTTTTGTTTCACTCGAAAAGGTTTCTGTTTTCCCAAGATACGACCATTACAGTCATATCCAAAGGTATAAAGCTTGAATACGCATTTTTTTAAATTTTTGTAGAGTAGTATTTTGATTTTATTTTATTTATTTACGGGTTTCTACTCTTTTAGATATGTGTATTCTCTTAGCCCCGTGCCCTGTGTGATCTCAAAAAATCAGAAACATATAGGAAAAGGTGCATCTTTCGAGTAAGCTAACTGAGATCTAACCCTTGTTGTCATCGAGAAGCGAAATTTTTTTCTTGTGTGAAAAGAGTTTCTTTTTAGCACGCTCTCTGAGGCCGTCTTCAACAACAACAACAATCCTCCTTATGAACATTACAATATGTTTTGCTAGATCATTTGGTTAAAATTTGTTTTATTACGTAAGAGGTCTTGAGTTCAAGTCTCTCTTTTGTTACCCTTTTTTGGAAAAGTTCATGCTAAAATGGTAAAGTGTATTTCACTTCAAGTATAAAAGTGAATCACTATAAGTAGATTTAATATTTTATTTTAGAGTTATTTATTTTGCATGCATCTTTTCTGTTATAAAGTAACTTCATTGTAAAAGTGGTCCCCACTTCTCTTTATAAAAGTGGGTCACTTCATAAAATAACTTACACAATCACGTGGTCATTTGGTTACCGATTGTGCCTTTTTTTAAAAGGCATAACTCTAACATCAGAAGTCTGTTTTTAGTGCCATTTTTTTTAAAACCACATAACTTTTCAATCTCTTTCCATACAGATCATCATTTTCAGTTTTTAAATCCACATTATCTACATATTTAATATGGATTCTACAAGTATTGTCTTGCTTACCAACAACAACTACTTCCAATGGAAATGTCATATGGAAGATTTATTAAGAGTAAGGGATTGTACCAGATTACCTTGGGAAAGGAAAAAGAACCCACTGATGCTGATATGAAAGCCAAGTGGGATAACAGGAATGGTGAAGCATGTGGACTAATCAGAATTTCCATCTCTCCTGATTTAAGGTACCACCTTCAATATATTGATGACCCCAAAGAAGCTTGGGACACGATTGAATCTGTGTTTGGTAAACTCAATATTATTCGAGTACAATAGTTAGAAAATCAAATACTGACCTTGATTCCAAATGATTTTTCTTGCCTTGGAGATTATCTATCTAGGTTTAAAACACTCATAATTTTATGTGAAGAATGTAAGATAAAGATGAAGGAAGAGCGTTGCATCTATATTATTCTTTATAGGCTAGGTAGTGCATATTTTGTGTTTGTATCTACCTTTTATGCTATGAGAGAGGCTCTAGGGGAAAAATCTTATGAAAATCCCACTCTTGAGTCCTTTTGTGCTTCTTTGATTTGAGAGGGAGATAATCTTGTACAATTTGGAGTGATCAACAATGCAAGTCCCTCCAACAAATCCTTAGTTTCCCAGCAGAAAGATAAACCCAAGTATCCCAAGAAGAAACATCCTCGCTACAACAACAAACAACATAAGGGTCCCAAATCTTCTCAAACAGCTTCAACTCCTACTGGTGACAAATGAGCAAAATATAAAAGTAAGAATACTAACAGACATTGCAACTTTTGTGATAGATATGGTCATGATGAGTCCAAATGTTTCAAGAAGATGGCATATTTAGAAGCAGCGATGAAGAAGCACAACAATAGTATTGATTCTACTTCTTCTTCTCATGGACATGCACTTTTTTCTTCTGGTTTCTCCTTCAATTCAAATTCTACTACTACTTCTTCTTCTGATGAGTGGCTTATTCATTCAGGAGCATCTTATCATATGGCTAAGGATAAAGCCATATTTTCTGCTCTAAATGAATGTAACACCAAGAAAATATTTGTTGGTGATTATAGATCTCTTAGTGTTGTAGGATCTGGAATAGTTCAAGTAGATAATGGTCATTTCAATGATGTATTATGTTTTCCAAGTCTTTCTTGTAACCTTCTATCAGTATATCAAATCACTCATTCAGGTGAAGGTAAAAACATCAAGTTTTCACCTCACCAAGTTGTAATAAAGGATCTAAAATATCCTAAGCGTGTTCTTGCAACTGGAATTACTGATGATATTACCAGGTTGTACAAGTTTGACAACTTTGGGTCATCATCTTTTTCATCAGTTTTTGTTGCTCATAGCGATGACTTGAGAAAACTTTGGCATGAACGGTTTGGTCATATAAACTATCGCTCATTGCAGCAACTATGTAATCAACAGATGGTGACTGGTCTTCCTCTTGTTTCATGCAGAGATGGTGTTTGTTCCAGTTGTGTTCTCGACAAACATCATCGGGACAATTTTGACAAATGTGCCTCTTGGAATGCCTTGAGTCCTTTACGGCTTGTTCACAGTGATTTGTGTGGTCCACTTTCTTCTCCTTATTTTTCTGGGTGCAAGTATTTCTTAACTTTCATTGATGACTTTTCCGGACGTACTTGGGTTTACTTCTTAAAAATCAAGAGTGAATTTTTTGACAAGTTTTTGGCCTACAAGACCCTTGTATAAAAGCAATCTGGACATCAAATTTAAAGGTTAAGAATAGATAATGGAGGTGGATATGTGAACAATAATTTTACAAGCTACAACACTACACATGGAATCAAAATGCAACACATTGTTCCATATAGACCACAACAAAATGGTGTTGTTGAGAGAAAGAATCACACATTAAAAGAAATGGCTAATTGTATGATCCAATCTAAGGGATTAAGTCTAAAGTATTGGGAAGAAGCCATCAACTATGCAAATTACATAGTAAATCGCACTCCCACAAAGGCTCCTAAAAATATAACACTGGAAGAAGCTTGGACTAAAATTCAATCAGATGTAAGTCACTTCCATGTATTTGAAAGTATAACATGGGCTCACATTCCTGATGAGAAAAGGAAAGAATTACAGCCTAAAAGTGAGAAGTGTATATTTGTTGGTTATTCTTAAGATGCCAAAGGTCACAGACTTCTTCAATCACTTTGTAATGAAATTATTATTAGAAGATATGTTAAATTTGATAAAAATCTCTTGGCCTGCGAGCCTAATTCGACGATTGTGCCTTCTTCGGCCTGTAAGCCATCTTCGTCGTTTGTGCCTTCTTATGATATGGTTTCTTCTTCAGATGATGACAGTGAGGATGAAAATCCACCTCCGCCTACTCACCCTCCTCTAGATGAGTCCTTTGAACCTGAACCAGCACCAGCTCCACCGCTTCCTAGATGGGTCCGTTCAACATGAGAAACAGCTGGTGATCTTGTCAGTGATTCTTCAGATCAACGTTGGACATGTTCACAGTTCTAGTGACCCTCTTCTCTTTTGGCTCAAGTTTTAGAAACTCATGATCCAGAGACATTTGCAAAAGCTTCAGGTCATCCAGATTGGGATACAACAATGAATTAAGAGTATTGTTCTTTAATGGAAAATGATACTTGGGATCTTGTACCTCTTCCAAAAGGAAGAAAACCTTTTAGATGCAAATGGGTCTACGAAACTAAGTATGCATCAGATGGAAGTGTTGAAAGACAAAAGGCTGAGTTAGTTGCCAAAGGATTTTCCCAAGTTGAAGGAATTGACTATAATGAAACCTTTGCCCCTGTAGCAAAAATAAATTCCATCCACCTTTTTCTTGCCCTTGCTGCCTCACATAAATGGGAGGTCCATCAGATGGATGTTAAATCCACCTTCTTGCACAGATATTTGCACGAAGAAATCTACATGGAACAACCTCTTGACTATGTCCAAAATGACTCTAGCCTTGTTTGTCACCTCAAGAAATCTCTTTATGATCTCAAGCAAGCTCCCCGAGCTTGGTATGCCAAAATGGATATCTTTCTTATTGCCACTAGATTCTCTAGATGCCATTCTGATCCTAATGTCTATACCATGAAAGTAGGAAGCCATCTCATAATCCTTTTCCTTTATGTTAATGACATTATCCTTACTGGTAGTGACTCAAAACTTTTAAACCATGTGAATGTTAGAATATAGAAGATGGTGTGCTCATTTTACCATTGACGATACCCTCTTCACCCAACCATAGGCCGAAGCCTCCCTCGGAGCACCTTAACCTTGACTGAGAATTCTTCTGTAAGCAAACCCTAGGCTAGATAGCCAAACAAAGAGTAGCGCACCTTTCCCCAAGGATGGAGCATCACAAAAAGTTAATTAGATAGTCCAAACCCTAGCCAAGAGATATTCAAACCAATACTAAAACTAGCTACTACTACAGCTGCACCTGCAACCCTCCTCCAACCTGCACATAAGACTGCAACTGCAGTGTGCACCAAACTGCAAAATTGCAATTCTGAGATGCTACAAATGAGAAATGGTGCCCTGTATTTATAGTAATCCTACCAAATTTGCTAGGACCGACTTATCCTTCTGGATAAGTGTTTGTTCAGTATATTGTTATTATTTTTGGCCTACTTCTTCTCTTGGAGGCTAATAGCCTAATATAAATTATCTTCTTGAGCTGACAAGGCTTCTAGGGTTATTAGCCAACTCATTAGGGTTTATCTTTCTTCCCGGCGTCTTCTATTCTCGTCAGGTTCACATGTGGAGAAAAATACCTCTCACAACTACCATAATATTAACACTCCCTCCTAGCTAGAGAGGTATTTACAGGTAATAGACTTGAGCACAAAATATACCATTTACCCGGTAGCATCAATATAGTCATCTAGACTATTTCATGACTAGATCATGAGCATCACCATCACCATCAACTTCATCATCTCTCGAAACCATACTTCATCTGAGTAATTAGATATGATGTTGGATAAGTCACTCTCACCATAAAGTGATGCAAGAGGAGTAAAAGCTCTGAACTATTTTCCGTCTGGAAACTATCTGTTCATCATCCATCTAAATGATTATTATCTCCAATAAACTGTTGATAGTCTTCAAGGCAATTAGAAAAAGGATAGAACACAACTGTGTCTATTCATAGTAGTATTTAACTACAATCCAGTGGTTTACTACCACATCAAGTAACGCACAAGTACTTGACCAACAACTTATGGTTGCGAACAGTGAAACATATTCACCACAGTAGTCCTCATCTACTGTCATATAGTCTTCATAAAAAACATCTGATAGCAACCTGCATAGAGACAATGTTATGATAAAAACTGAATCATCTGGGCCAATATTTCACTCACGTCTATGAGATCTGAAAAAATATCTGCCTCACAAACAGTGGAACATATCCACCACAATAGTATATCTCTATTGTCCGGAGACAGGTAGTCTCCATAACAATCATCTGATGATAACCTGCATAGAAAAATACTATTAAAGATAAACTGAATCCTCTAGGCCAATCTTTCACTCACATTTGTGAGATCTAAAAGAATGTCTACCCTCATAAGCAATGGGCTATCTTCCCTATTCTTCACAAATAAGGAAGAAGGATTATTTCTAATTTCTGAGCCTGGACCATTTCTCACCCTGGGCCATTCTTCCTACACTA
>SNQJ01S0006013.1:151773-228547 GCA_010110895.2 Picea sitchensis
TCCCTGATTGTTGAACCTGGACTATTCCCCACCCTAGGCCATTCCTCCAACACTAAACAAAGTGTAACCTGGAGAGAATGAGTTTGCCCTCAAGGAATAATTGTCTGGACCATTCCCCACCCTGGGCCATTCCTCTGACACTAAACAAAGTGTAACCTAGAGAGAATGTATAACCCTCAAGGACTGTCTTTCCTGCATCAACCTCCAAAATGGACCATTCTTCAAAATTGCTCACAACTATGAACTTCGAAAGAATGACTGCTCGACGAGGCGGACCATTCTACTTGAAAACTACTCAGAGTGACTACCAAGAATAATGACTGTCCTAGACCACTCCCCATGTTAACCACAATGGAAAGTCATTGTCTATGATACATCAGCAATCAGTCTACCTCCCATGTTAACTACAATGGGAATCCACTATCTGTCAGAAATATCAATCCACTTTTCGAACAAGAAAGCATCTGTCCAATTTGGACTATTTTTCAATTGCAAAGATAAATGCTCCCTCCTAACTGGAGAGTTACTTAAATTACAAAAATAAATGTTTTTCCATACCTTTTCTTAGCTTGGAGAATCTTCTCGATTCCCGTATTCTCTCAAAAATATATAAAATTGATTCTGGATAGAGGTTCTGTCAGGATATCTGTTGTCTATTCATCAGTGGGAATATACTCGAGCTCTACCTCTCCTTTCTAGACTTCATCATGGATAATGTAATGATTGATTTCAAATGTGCTTTAGTCTGGAATACTATGAAGGCTTCATGTAGATCTGAACAATAGAGTATGTCATAGTTGGAGAACTAGAGCATATCCATGTGGCACTTCTTCTGTCATCATGAGATCTGATCTTCAGAGTAGTCATCTTGATGTTATAGGAAATCTTCACCATGCTTCTACTATGCACTGGAGGTTCTCCACCAAGTTGTCTTCTTCTTATCTACATACAGGAGTCTCTTTCTAGTATGTCTCAAAGTCTTGATATTGATCTTCATAAGCTCTTTATTCAATTTCTCTAGAGAACATTCTTTGCATTTATCTGATGTAGAATTCCAACTCATGGATGTTGCGGATGATAAAATGACTCATGTAGTGATATGTCTAGTGTACTGGAACAACCAATCATCATAGTCTTGTCCCTCCATATGAGAGAACCTCTGGTTCTGGATCTCATAATGTTTTCATTCATAAGTCTTCCATACATTGATCTTCATCACAACTTTCAGTTCTTCTTCTTGATTTCTTTCATATCAGGCTTGGTAATCTTGTGATTCTTGATACAATGACTGGTTGTTCTGGTTCTTCTTTCTTTCTTGGAATCCTTATGTTCCTCTTCATGTTTTTCTTTTACTTTTGGGTCCATGGAGTTTCTTGTATATTCCATGTTCTAGAGATTCCACTTATTCCTTTCATCATAGGATCACGGATCTGGATGGACAACCAGGAATTCTTTAAGGCTTATCTTCTGTGGTTGATCTTGAACATGTACTTTCTTTTCATGGCTGCTACCATGGATATATACATTTCATCATCTTCAATGGATCATAGGATTAACTCCCTTCTAATCCTTGCTTTTATGTAAGAGTGCATATAATCGGCTCCCTCCGTCTGATAGAGTCCATACTTTTATCTGCATCCTTATTGTCTTCTATAATATATAATTTTCTCTCTTTGTCTAACAGAGTCCACGCTTCCGTCTTAATTGTCATCATAAGTCTTTCTCCAATTCCTCTTGATATCTGACTTCTAAGTCTCTTCATGATTGATTCGGCTTATCTTGCAGTAGCTTCCACATGATTTGTATTTCATCCCTTCATGTGTATTATCTTATGATATTCATTCTTATCTTGTTGTTCTTTCATAGGTATAGTTCTTCTTGGAACACATTATCTTCCAAGAGATAGATATACAAGATATGTACAAAGACGATGCAAACAAGATATGTACAAGAAATAGGAAGAGTGTTGTTACCTTTTAGTAGAAGAAGTCTCTTCCATCCTGCTTAGTCTTCTTTGTCGGTTCCTTTTCTTTGGCAATCGATGTTTCATGTTTCTCCTTCCTTTTCTGTAGCTCGGGACACTGGTTCCTATAGTGACTGTACTTTTGATAGTTGAAGCATTGTATTTCTGAAATGTCTTTCTCTTGATTTGGCTTCCTCCTTGAACCCAACTTCCTTTTGTTCCTGAAGTTCTTGAATATTACTATGAAGGCTTGATCATCATACTTCTTTTGAGGTTTCTCTTTTGCATTGATCCTTGATTCTTCTTGAGCACAGCAAGTCCAAAGTTCTTCAAATGTCGGGTACTCCTTCCTTGTGTTCATGCTTTCGACAAATGCATCCCATGTCTTGGGAAGACCATTGAGTACTATGTTCACCAATTCCTTTTCTAAAGTGATCTCTTCAATAGCTTGTAGTTGATCTCTTAACTGGGAGATCCTTACAAAGTATGATGTTATGCTATCGCCATCATTCATCTTCATGTCACGGAGCTCATTTTTCATACTCATAACTTGTCCAATGTTTCTGACTGAGAAGAAATTTGTTAGGGCATCATACATCTTCTTCAATGAGTCAAGATGGTAGATGTAGGGTATCAAGTGGTCTTTTATGGAATCCACTATGATACTCATGGCATTTATGTCAACATCTTTGAACTTTTCCATAGCTACAATGTTCTACAGTTCCTTCTCTTCTCCTTCTTTAAACTTTGGCTTCACGATCTTTCCTTTCACAATATCCAACATTTTATTCTTAGCAAGGATGAGTTCAATCCTTGTATTCCATGCTCTGAAGTTAGAGGCTCCATCTATCTTTTTCTCAGACTTCATAGAGTTCGTCATGGCTTGCTTGACTTGGTCAAACCCTAGATTTGACCAGAAATCCAAACTTCACGTCTTGGCCTTCTGAGAGTACCAGTAGATGCACTGGGTTAAGGCGCACTGATATATCCGAACATTAGGTCAATCTCATCACTTAGGGTGCCTCGACAAGAGGTTTAGGTTTTCTGCAACTGCTTCTGCTGGTAACACTAGCTGCAATGCTTTTGGAAGCTGCTCCTACTAGTAACCCTAGCGACAGTATCTCAACGAGCTCAATATCTAGCAGCTATGTTTCCTTCCAGCATTTTAGGCTGACTGAAGGGGTGTGGGCCCATAACCTGTTAGAATATAGAAGATGGTGTGCTCATTTTACCATTGACGATACCCTCGTGACCGAACCATAGGCAGAAGCCTCCCTCCGAGCACCTTAACCTTGACTAAGAATTCCTCTGAAAGCAAACCCTAGGCTAGATAGCCAAACAAAGAGTAGTGCACCTTTCCCCAAGGATGGCACATCACAAAAAGCTGATCAGATAGTCCAAACCCTAGCCAAGAGATATTCAACCCAATACTGAAACTAGTTGTTGCTGCAGCTGCACTTGCAACCCTTCTCCAAAACTGCGCACAAGACTGCAACTGCAGTGCACACCAAACTATAGAAATGCAATTCTGAGATGCTACAAATGAGAACTGGTGCCCTATATTTATAGTAATCCTGCCAGTTTTGTTGGGGATGAATTTTCATTCTAGATAAGTGTCTGTTCAGTATATTATTATTATTTTTGGTCGACTTCTTCTCTTGGAGGCTAATAGCCTAATATAAATTATCGTCTTGAGCCAACAAGGATTCTAGGGTTATTAGCCAACTCATTAAGGTTTATCTTGCTTCCCAGAGTCTTCTATTCTCGTCAGGTTCACACGTGGAGGTAAATACCTCCCGTAGATACCATAATATTAATAGTGAAAACTAGCCTTAAGAAGAAATTTTAAATGACGGACTTAGGCTTTTTGCACTATTTCCTTGGCCACCAAGTTTTGAAAACCAATGAAGGAATTTGTCTTTCCCAGTCTAAGTATGCTTGTGACCTTCTTTGTCACTTTCACATGGATGATTGTAAACCAACCCCTTCTCCCTTCGAGTCTGGAGGCAAGCTTTCTGCCACCTATACTTCTCCTGAAGTTGATGCCACCCTGTACCGTCAATTAGTTGGTAGCCTCTTATACTTGACTGATAATTGTCCTGATATTTCCTTTGCTATTGGTCTTGTTGCCCGATATATGAAAACACCCCATGAAAGCCATTGGAAAGAAACTAAAGGATACTTCACTATGTTCTTGGTATGGTTCAGTTTAGGATACATTACAGTTTAGGGGGGACTCCTTTATTGGTTGGTTTCACTGATTCAGATTGGGCCGGCGACCTTGATGATCGGAAGTCTACTATAGGTTATGTTTTCATCCTTGGTTCAGGACCTATCACTTGGACCTGTAAGAAACAACAGGCTATTGCACTTTCTTCAGCAGAAGCAGAGTACCAAGCAACGGTAAATGAAAGTCAGGAAGCCTTGTAGCTTCGACAGATCCTTTCAGAGTTTGGATTCCAACACCAGCATCTGACCAGCCTTTGGTGTGACAATCAGAGTGCCATCAAGCTCACCAAATACCTAGTTCAACATCAGCGTAGCAAACACATTTAGCTACGCATGCACTTCATCAGAAATCTCATTCATGATCAAGTTATTGAAGTGCTCTTTTTCCCTACAGAAGATCAAGTTGCAGACATTTTCACAAAGTCTCTTACAAAAGAGAAGTTTTCCAAACTTTGATCTATGTTAGGAGTTCAGGAAGTTGTCATTAAGGAGGGATAGGCTCTAATGCCTCCTTCCTTCTCCTCTTGTGTCACTATTGTAAATCCTTCAATCTTATCCTANAGTTGTTCTTAAGGGGGGATATTAGGATATTTAGACACTTAGGAGTTAGTAAGATCTACTTGGTCTATTGTGTCATTAGGTAAAAGTGTGTTTTCTAGTGTGTTTCTTTAGTATGCATTTGTAGTTAGGAAACCTGACAGTCACGATATGTTCCTGACATATATTGATCCAAAAGTTCATACTCTCCTCGATCTTAATGGCCATTGATATGTGGCTTAACACCTGATTGGTCCATGATCTATATTTAAAGAGCATGGAGGGTCATTTGTCAATGATCGATTGTGAGAAAATCTCTTGTAAAATCTCTTTGTAAACTTTTTCTTTGCATTAATAAACTGCTCCAAGTGGTTGCGTTGGTTGGGGCCATGGATGTTTCCCTGTGGGGGTTTTACCACGTGAAAACATCGGTGTGTTGATCTTTGATATGGTTATGTGAGTGGTTATTGAAGGTGTTCATCCTCTGTTGGAATACCTATGTTGTCGAACAACCATGGGAAGCGTTTCACTATAAGATGATAAATGAGGCTTACACATGACTGAGGAAGTACTCATGCAAACCTCATTTCTTGGATTAGAGAAAACCTATTGCCAAGTTCCTGTGGGAGGAGGAGAGTAACCTTCATCCCTGACTATCATGGAGCCAAGAGAAATAATCTCTCTCAGAGCATCGTGGTATATCTCGGGGGTGGCCAGTGGTAAATCTGTCAGGAGTGACTATACCTATAGTTGGGAGAAAAAAGACACCCCTTTCAACAGTTGCTTCACATTTTCTAGTTTTGATAAGTACTTTCATACTCTGTGTAATATACTGGATGAAATGTCTATGTTTGTGATTAAGTCTTCCAGTATTTGAACAATTATTAGAAATGATCTTTGGTTTCTGTAAAATGTTATATTTATATGATCTTTGATTTATCTCAGTTTAGCTATCAGAGAGTCATGGGATGTGATTTTGTAGGAGATTCAGGGTAGGAGTAACTGAAAAGCCTAAGTCCTGCTGATCCTTTGAATTTTACTTTACGGGAATGTCAAGCTCATATATATGGGAGAAGGGTGTTTCCCTTCAAACTAACCACCCATCTGACTGAGGGATCATGATCATGTCCTTAACCCACTTGCTGCAAAAAGGATTTGCACCTATCCCATACGATTTTACAAGAGACCCATGTGACTAGGGCCTAGGAACCTTGCGCTAGTCCAAAAGGGACTATCTCTTTCAGCTTCGAGACTTCAAAACTTGCGACTCCACAATCCTTGAAAACAACCGAAGGTCGAAGTCACGAATTGATGAGGGCCATTGATCTTTGGATCCAGTGTAGAGTCCTCTCATCCGTTAGATCAGACGTAGGAAGGGAAGCGTTAAGTGCTTTGGTGAAGTGCTACTTTAGGAGAATAGGAGTGGTCTAGCACTGAGACTCCTAAATTTCAGAGTCACAGAGTTAATCTGGACCATTGAAAATGGAGGAACACATGTCCATAGATCAATAGCTACCCGAAATTTTGGGTATTCGACAACATCAAGACACACAAGTTTACCCAGAGCTCAGCAAGCCTTAGTAAACCCTGGACGTATATTCTATGTACATGTGTCCATGGATCAGGCTTCCTCCGAAGAGAAAGTCGGAAGATACACGTTGAACACCTGAATGTCGAACTGTTGAAGTGATATGGACTGTCGATATTTGGATCCTTTGGGATCCCTCTCAGTTGTTGATCTAAGGAACCACCCTCGAATAACCAACTGGTCAAGAACATGTCGAGGAGAAACATGTGGTCCTACTCGTCCACTGTCAAAGGTTGTCCATTGAACTAGGACCATTGGATGAGTGGGTACATGGAAAGAGATCTCGTATTTTGAAGACTTTGTACTGCGGAGGAACCTAGTCAATCTTGGTTGTTGGTAGGAAAAGGATGCGTGATGCCAGATCCAAGAGTCTGGAGACTTGGCTCTTCAAGGGATTTTCGTCAAGAGGATTCAGTAAGATATGAATCCCAGAGCCAAGACGTAATGAGGATTGTCAATCTATGAATCCATGTGGATAAATCCCAACTGTATGATGGGGGTTGACGTGGACTAGCAACCAAGGTGCCACATGTCACCCAAATTTGGTCGATTCACAAACCCTTTATGACTATGAAAGCATGACACATGTCACCCCCTAATGAAGACACATGTCACCCCATGAGCTTCATTGAGTGTCATCTTCTGGTTTGTACCCGCCTGGCCAACATGGTTGGTGAAATGTCTAGAACTCCAAGAGTCTGGATGATTTCGGGAGTTCAAAAGGTCGAATGTAGTATATAAAGGGAGGGTACAATGAGGATAGTTGATCGTCGAACATCGAAATCCCAATGAAAATCATCATCTATCGAAACACTGAAACGTAGGATGTTCAACGTCGAATGTCTATGGCGATGTGGCGAGATTTCAGGGCTTTAGGGATTAGGAAAAAGGATCATTCTGCACTGAATGTTGAAGCCCCTTTTTAACCATAGGATCCCAGTGGATGATGTGGATCATTTATTCCCTCCCCTATTCAACGATATGGGAATTCAACAACACCATAGGAAATCCCTAAGTCTACGACTCTCGAAGTGTCAAAACCTTCACTAAGGAGACTCTTAGCTCCCGGTTTTTAGCCCAAGGTCGTGAGGAGACCCTGCCAACTAGTTTAAGCATGTAGTGGGAAATGTAAACCTCCGAGGAGAACAATAAGAAGGTTTCACTTAGTAATGGACCAAAAATGAATCAAGGAAAAGTGAAAAATTGATGCCCCATCCCTAGAAAGAGTATTGGTGGGTTGGGTGTGTTACAGATGCTATGCGATAGATGGTGAGGGGTTAATAAGAATGGTTGAGATGACCCTCACCAGACTAGTACCTATTGGGTGTAATTTATCAACATTCCTCTGACTCACAAATGAATTACCGGTCAAACTGGTTGTTGGAAGGCCATTCTCAAGAGTTAATGAGGAGATGGAGTAGGATACCCATCTATAAGGCCTCCATGTCTGACCATGAATTTGAATTTGTACCCATGCAACCTTGTTGAGGAAGGAAATAAAGGAGGTAATTCGGGGGATAGAGACAAATATGCAAGGAAGAAGAGTAGAGAAAACAATATATAGAGAATAGAAGTGAGCATGCTTTGACTCTTGAGTTGAGAGAAAAGTGGAGAATAAATATTTTTTTGGTTGTAAGAATACTTGGGCAGGGTCTCGCTACAAGATGATAAATGAGGCTGACGAGTGACTAAGAAAGTGTTTGCGTAGACCTCCTTGTTTGGTGTAGAGGAATACAGTTTCCAAGATCATGTGGGAGGAGGAGAGTAACCTTCATCCCTAACCGTTACGGAGTAAGGAGAAATAATCTATCTCAGAGCATCATGGTCTAGCTCAAGGGTGTCCAGTGGTAAATTCGTCAGGAGTAGTTGTGCCTATGGTTGGGAGGAAACATGCACCCCTTTCAGCAGATGCTTCAAATTTTCCAGTTATTATAAGTATTTTCATACTCTATGTAATACATTGGATCTGATGATCGAATTTGTGTGTTTATGGTTAAGTCTTGCAGTGTTTGAAAATTTATTAGAAAAGATCATTTGCTTCTATAAACTGATGTATTTACTTTATCTTCGATTTACCTCAGTTCAGTTGCTAGAGATTTATGGGATGTGAAACCATAGGAGATTTAGGGTAGGATTAACTAAAATGTCTCAGTCCTATCGATATTTTGATTTTACCTTATTGGGAGTGTCAAGTTCAACTCTATGGCAAAAAGGGTGTTTCCTTTAGACTATCCACCTTTGTGACCAAGGGCTCATGCCCATGTCCTTAACCCATTTGTTGCTAAAAGGATTTGCACTTAGCCCAAAATAATTTCCAAAGGACCCATATGAGTGAGGTATGGGAACCCTTCGCTAGCCAAAAGGAGATAAGTCTTCCTGGCTTCGAAACTCCAGGATTTCAGAGTTCTGGGAGTGTTGTGACCTTAACCAAATCTCAGGCAAGAATAGAGATTACAGCCTAAGGTTCATTGAGGGATGCATATGACCATGGTCTGGGAACCTTGTGCTAGTCCAAAAGAATATATCCATTTTGGCTTCGAAACTTTGGAACTTATGACACCACCACCCTCGAAAACAAGCAAAGGCCAGAGTTGCAAATTGATGAGGGTCGTCGATCTAGGGATCTAGTGGAGATCTCTCTCAACCGTTATATCATACTTAGGAAGGGCAACGTTGAGTGCTTCAGTGAAGTTCCACTTTGGGATAATAGGAGTGGTCTAGTGCACAAACTCCCAAATGTCGGAGTCACGAAGTAATCTGGACTGTTGATAATAGACAGACGCATGTCCACAGATCAATAGTTACCCATAATTTTGGGTATTTGGAAGTATAGGGATGCAAGATGGATTAAATCTTGGCCATGAATGCTAGGTACACGTGGTGATAGATCGGGTGTGGTATGGAGAGGAATATGGAAGATACATGCCAAAACTCCCAAATGTTAAACTTTAAAAGTAATGTTGATCGTCGATCCTTGAATCCTTTAGGATCCCTCTCAACCATCGATCTAAGAACTCTCTTGAGAACCCCTCCTAACTATCCAACCAACCGAGAATGCATCATGGAGCGACATGTGGCCCCCTCTTGTCCCCTGCAGAATGTTGTCCATTGAACTAGAGCCATTGGATGAGAAGCTACATGGAAAGAGATATTATAGTCTGGAGACTTGGTACTCTAGAGGAACTTGGCCAAGATTTTTCAAAGTGTAAAAACTCCCGAAGTTGCAAATGGCGAAGTGAATCTCAACCGTTGATAGGTAGAGGACAGGTGGTGCTAGATCCAAGAGTCCAGAGACTTGTCTCTTCGGGGGATTTGTGATGTGAGGAGTTGGTAATCTCTGAATCCCTGAGCTGTGAAGTAACAAGAGACCTAGATCTATGGATATACATGGACAGATCTTGACCATGAGATTTGAAAGAAGTGAGAAGATTGTATGTCGAGGGATGGCGTGGCTCACTGACATCATCCAAGGTGACATGGACCTGCAACTAAGGTGCCATTTTTCACCCATATATGAAAGATTCACAAAGCCCTTATGCCTATTATAGCTTGACACGTTTCACCCCCTAATGAGGACACATGTCACCCTTGGCCCTCACCTCGTGTCAGCTTCTGGTTCATGCCCGCCTAGCCAACATGGTTGGTGATGTGTCTGAGACTCTGGGAGTTTGGATAACTTCGCAATTTCGGAAGATTTGGGTGTAGTATAATAAATGTATGTTCAATATTGATTTTCGATTGTCAAATGTTGAACGTTCAACGACAATTGTCAATTTTTGAAACGCCGAAAATGCAGGATGTCGTTTGTTGATTGTCAAATGCCGAATGTCAAAAAAGGGACGTTCAATGCAAAACGTTGAACGTCGATCTCGAAAGGCCAAGGCCATGTGGAGATATTTCAAGACTTTGGGGAGTAAGAAAAATGGAAGTTCAGCATTGAACGTCAAAGACCCCAACTAATAGCACCTGGGTAACTTTGGGAGGTAATAACTTGCATACCAAGGCTCGAATTTTAATGTGGTGGAAACCGTTAGAAAGATCATGGTGAGCAGTAGCCAATGGATATCTCAGATTTAGGATTTGAGATAGTAAGGAAAACCAAAATTTTGATGTCCCACCCCTTAAATGAATATCTAGGGATCAAGTGTGTTACAACACCATAAAAAATGGTCCATGGGCAAGTTTAATGAATCTCCAAGTTACCATCTTGCCTTATAATTTTGGCCTTTAGGGTAAGTTTTATCTCTTGATAAAGGAGTTTTATTTATTTATTTCAAAATGATGTATATATTTCCCTTGAATATCCTTGATAACCAAATGGTTGTAACAGTGATTAGAGGCAATGATCCTATTTAGACATTCTTTAACAAAGAATCCTCATGCAAAGTACCTTGACCTTTGGCTAAGGAGAGAATAACACTCTACACCTCCATGGTAAATAAACAATGAACTAGTAGATGGTCAATTGTTTCCCCCACACTTGCATATTCATCACTTTCTAGCACCTTGTCTTACCCGTTGACACCTTAAACTTTTGCATAATGTGCACGCACCACAAGCTAGCACTATGTGTTATCACTGAAATTCCGTCTGCAACATTGCACGCAAATGGTTACAGAAATACAACAATGCCAACAATAATTAGTTCACCTGCAGCACTAAAATGCATTTCAAAAGGAAAAAAATATACAATTGGGAAAAAATTGACATGCACAAAATCACAAAATAAAGCACATGCACAATGCATGGGCCAAGAAACCCCTCAGAGCGCACAATTCGCCAAATGTGTGACTGTGTAAGAGAAAAGTTGCGCACTCCTATGAACGATGCATTTATGGTTCTTGTTGGCCCCCCAACCACTTATGGACCATCTCCCAACCTGATTTGACCTCCATATCTGAGAAAAATCTGAATGGGGGGTTGGTCAAGGACCAAAGGGTTCCCTAAAAGGCCCCTTGTTTACACCAAGAACCAATTACATTTTTCCTTGAAGAAATTCTATAAATGAAAGCCATGGATGCACTAAGAAACCAATATCTTCATAGTATTTTTATGTTGCCTCAATTATCCCTTGAGAATCCTCTTTTCTCCTTGGAGTATTCAAGCACCATTGCAGTAGGCCATTCCACTCACCTCTTGAGGGAATAGGCATTCATTTTCTTCATCATTTGTTGTTTTTCTTCCATTGTAAGAAGAGCTCTCCATTAGGGAACTCAAGATCCCTCCCAAGGAGGAAGAAGGGACCCATAAGTCCTCATTTTTCTCTATGGTTTTTTTCCAACTAATATAGTTATCCATTGGTGGCATAATCTTGGTCATTGGTTGATTGTCTATGGTTCCAAAGTTTCTTATGCATTATAGTTTTTATTTCCTTAGTTGTTTTAGTTTGTTTAATTGTTTATTACACGTGTTTGGATTTTTTAACCCATTCACTAACTTTTGTCTTGTTGATGCAAGAGCATCATCAGCAAGCCTACATGGAGAGACAACTCAGTGCCTTAGCATGTCGTTGATTCATTTCAGAATCTTAACCGTTGGCATTTTCTGCAAATTCTTTTTTTGAAATTATTGGAAACTGAAGAAGATCGAGCACTTTGGAGATGAATGGTCATGAATGATCTGGGAGTTTCATTCCTAGACTTTAATGTAACTGAAATTAAGTAGCAGTTAGTTTTTTTTTTCTGGAGTAGATGAGTAGTCGGAGGGAACCCTAAGAGCCCTATGAGATAAATAGAGGTTTGGTATGCCAGAATGAGGTTGTTGCAAGTTAGTAGGAGATTGTTGTGATTTAGTTGTTGAGTTTTTAGTTGTTGTTTTATCATAGCGGTAGCCATTTACTTTTGAATGAATATAATAGAGGAAAATTGATCCAAATGCATGGTGTTGCTACTATTTACAATTCCCTATTATTTTTTTTTCATGAATGAATGAATTGTGTTGTGGAGTATATGAAACTGTGAAGTGTTTAGAGAAGTTTCATTGGGTTCATGCAAGGTGTGCATACAGTTCGTGAAGAGTGCATTGATAGAGTCTATTTCAACTCAGAAGATTAGAAGAGATAGCACGAAAATTTCCATTTTCAAGGAGTGAAAAGAGATTGTTGCAAGGTGTGCACAGTCACCCGCAAGAAGCTAAGTATTGCATAAGAATCTGTTGCAAGGAGTGCACATATTCAAATAATCGACCAAGTATCAAGAATGGGACTATGAAGCGCAAGGAGTGCATAAAAAAATTGTGTTTGAAGAAATCACTAAGTCTAGAATTCGTCAGAGAGTATGTGTTCGCAAGGAGTGCGTCAGAATCAAGATCAGGAGAGACAACAACCAAGAATCAACAGGAAGGGAGAAATACATTGAAATTTTTGAAGTGATGGTTGATATCTATTCAAAGGGAGTGAAATCGTCCCAGGTCGTTGGATATGGGAAAGCGACGTGGTAGTTAGTCATGATTTCCTTCAGAGATTTGCAAATCGGAGGATTCAAAGTATTGAGGAGTCAAGAATTTCGAAACCTAAAGTTATGAAGAGATCGCTATCGTTGGTTTTAGGAGGAGCATGAATCATAGATCTAGTTATGAGTAACTCCAATGGTTCAAAGTTCACATAGAAAGAGACCATATTCATTCGATGCATCTGAAACCCGAAGTCTAAAAGCACAAAGAGATCGCCACCGTTGGTTGTCGGAGGAGGCGAGAACCGTAGATCTGGTTCTGAGTAACTCCATCATTTTGGAGTTCACATGGAAAGAAACCAGCTTCATGCTAGGAAGACAATACCTGAAGTTATGAAGAACTTGGAGGCTTAGCCCCAGACCATAGCCCGAGGTCGCGTGAAGGAGTGGGAAGAGAGGAAAGAAGCTAGTGCCAAGAACTTGGAGTTTGTAAAAGCGCTAAGGAAGGGGCCCACAAGTTCCATAGGACCTGTGTTTAAAGAGAAAAGGGGACATGTGTAAAGTGTTCCAAGACCATTGAAGGCATGAAAGAGCTAATCCACCTCAATATATTAAGATCCTTGACCGGGATGTCCAAGACTCTTCAGGAGAGAAGGGGGTCGACATTAAGTGGTATCAGAGGCTATTTTCATCTATAGATTTCAGGCGAAGGAGATAAATTTTATAGTTTGATACCATCAAGTGGTATCAGAGCCTGAATTTTTTTCAGGAAACGAAGAAGAGATTGAAGGTGTAGTTTGTGTGTGAGAGACAATCATCACATTTCCACCAAGGAGACGTGTGGAGCCACCTTTATCCAATAGTGTTGTAGAAAGATAAATGAGAGAGATTTGTGCAATATTAGAGGTGATGGAAGCAACAAAGAGGAGGGCACATGATGTTGGGGACATAAGTGATGCATAAAGTGAAGAAATCGAAGTTGAAGAAGCTGAAGGGGAAAATGTTTCCGAAGAACGAGGAAACCTGGATTTTGAAGAATTTATGGATTGGATAAGATTCATGGACAAATATTTCAACTAGGAAGATGTTGATGAGGAGAAAAAGGTGATACATGATGTCACCAAACTGAAAGGACATGCAACACTGTGGTGGGATGAACTATAGGATGAGAGGAGAAGAAAAGGAAAACATAAGATAAAGAATTGGGATAGAACGGTAGCCAAGATGAAGGCTAAGTTCATGCCCAAAGATTATCAGATAAATATGTTCAGGAAGTTGCATAACCTAAGGAAGAAGGGTATGACAGTGAAATAATACACGAAGGAATTCTACAAGCTGGACATCAGGACTGGAGAGTGAGAGAAGGATGAAGAAAAAATTTCCAGGTATATAAATGGCATGAGTTATGAAATCCAGGATGAGATCAGCATGATGTCATTAAGGACAATAGAGGATGCTTATAATATTTCTCTGAAGGCAAAGGAGAAGTTGGCTAGGAAATAGAGTCAACAAAATAGAGGCAGAAGCCCAAGCAAAGGCAAGGGAGTTGCCAATGATAAGTCACATAAATCTAAAGACGAGACAGAGAAGCCACATAGTCCCTCAGAAAGAGGAGGAAGTTCCCGAGGAAGATAAGGTGGTGGAAGAAGTTCTTCTAGAGGAAGAGGAAGAAGTAGAGGAGGAGAAGTAAGGTGTTATGTCTATGGAAAGACAAGACATATGTCTTGGGAATGTCTTGAGATAAAGAAAGAAGGAGGAGGTGAAACTCACATTTTGGAAGCGCATAAAAGGAATGTTGAAGCAAAAGGCGCAGAGGATGGAACATCACTGATGTTGAGAAAGGTTCTCTTAAAACCAGAGTCGGAAATTGAAAATATGGTGCAGAGGAACAGTCTATTCAGGACCTCTTGCAAGAGAAAAGACAAAGTATACAAGGTGATAATTGAGAGTGGAAGTACTGATAAATTAGTATCCACAAAGATGGTGGAGAAATTGGAGATGGATACAATTGCACATCCAAATCCATATAAAGTCTCATGGTTGCAGAAATAATACCAGGTAATGGTCACTAAACAATGCCTCGTTGAATTTAAGATAGGAGGATATAGAGATGAAATTCTGTGTGATGTGATTCCCATGGATGTATGTCATGTTTTGTTGGGAAGACCATGGCAGTTTGACATAAATGCCATTCATGATGGGAGAAAAATGCTTGCACCTTGGAGAAGAATGGTAGGACACACATGTTGCTACCAATAGAGGAGAAGAAAGTAAAAGAAGAAGCTAGCACACATATACTTCTCATGAGTGGGAAGGAACTCCTGAGATAATTCAAGAAGGAACAAGAAATGTATTTTTTTATGGTGATGAAACCCAGAGTTTTCCTTACAAGTACTTCAATGGATGATTTTCTTGAAGAAGTTCGAGAACTGTTGAAGAATTTTGCTAACATAGTAGTGGATGAGTTTCCTAACTCGCTGCCACCCATTAGAAGTATCAACCATCATATTGATTCGATACCAGGAGCAAGCCTGCCAAGCAAAGTAGCATACAGATTGACACCTCAAGAGAATCAAGAGGTAAAGAACCAAGTCCAAGACTTGTTAGACACGGGTTTGGTCAGAGAGAGCTTGAGTCCATGCGCAGTACCAATTGTGTTGAGTCTAAATAAGAATGGAGGATGGAGAATGTGTACAGACTCTAGAGCCATTAACAAGATCACCATCATGTATAGATTTCCTTTGCCAAAAATGGATGACTTAAGGGATTGTTTAAGTGGAGAAGATTATTTTTTCTAAGATAGATTTGAAAAGTGGATATCACCAGATAAGGATGAGGGAAGGTGATGAGTGGAAAACAACTTTTAAGACAAATGAAGGGTTGTATGAGTGGCTTGTTATTCCATTTGGATTAACAAATGCCCCAATTAGTTTTATGAGGTTGATGAATGAAATACTGAAGGATTTGATTGGCAATTTTGTGGTTGTATATTTGGATGATATACTGGTATTTAGAAATACTAAAGAGGAGCATTTGAGACATCTGACATTAGTAATGAGGAGACTACAATAGGGGAAGTTGTTGATAAATCTGAAGAGGTCCTCTTTTAAGAAGACATAAATCATTTAATTGGGTTTTCTGATCTCTTCAAATGAATTGAAGATGGATCTAGAGAAGGTGAAAGCAATGAAATAATGGCCATCACCAAGGAGTATGTTTGAAGTAAGAAGCTTCCATGGATTAGAAAGTTTCTATAGGAAGTTCATTAGAGATTTCAGTGGAATTTGTGCACCAATGATGGATACAGTGAATAAGAGGCACAAGTCTTTTAAATGGACAGAGAAGGTTAAGAGGAGCTTCAATATATTGAAGGAGAAGATAACAAAATGATCAATTATGTCTTGTCAAATTTTGGGAATACATTTCAAGTTAGATGTGATGCAAGTGGAGTTTCAATTGGAGCAGTCTTGCACTAGGATAATAAACCAGTTGCAATTTCAGTGAGAAGTTGAATGAGACTAAGAGAAAGTACTCCACATACGATAAATAATTTTATGCTATAATTCAAGCCTTGAATAAATGGAGGCACTACCTTGTTCCAAAGGAATTTGTCTTGTACAGTGATAACCAAGCTTTATAATTCATAACTAGACAAGAGAAGTTAAACTAGAGACATGCAAAGTAGATTGAGTTTATGAAGAATTTTACTTTAGTCATAAAACATATTTCTGGAAATGCTAAAAAAAATTCAGGCATTGAGCACGTGATGTTTGATTCTGTAGGAGTTTTAGATGAATACCTTAGGGTTTGAACACCTTAACAAAATGTACAGTGATGATCTAGATTTCAGGGAAGCATACGAAGCATGTGAAAATTATGTGTTGAGAGACAGAAGCCAATGGATAGAGTATATGATTCAAGAGGGATTGTTGTTCAAGGGAAATCAGTTGTGCATAAAAAAATGCTCAATGAGGGATAACCTTTTGAAGGAAAAACATAGTGGAGGATTGGCTGGACATTTCGGCTATGATAAAACATTTTCATAGTTGAACAATGCATATTACTGGCCAAGTATGAGAACATAAGTGATAAAGTTTGTAAACATATGTAGAATATGCCAACATGCAAAATGTAAGAGACAGAACAATGGATTGTATAAACCATTTACAATACTAGAGAGGCCTTGGGATGCAATAAGCATGGATTTTATGTTGGGACTGCCAAGAACACAAAGAGGATGTGATTCCATATTTGTGGTGGTGGATAGATTTTCAAAGATGGCACACTTTATCCCATTCAAGAATAACAGTGATGCAACACATGTTGCAAATTTATTTTTCAAGGATGTTGTTCGTCTTCATGAATTACCCAAAAGTATTGTCTCAGACAGAGATACCAAATTCATTGGTCATTCTTGGAGAACACCGTGGAAGAGGTTGGGGACATATTTTTCCTTTATCTCAACTTATCACCCTCAGATAGATGGACGGACTAAGGTGGTGAATACAAGTTTGGGAAACTTATTGAGGAGTTTGGTCACTAAGCATCATTATCAGTGGGATTAGATTCTGCCACAAGAAGAATTTGCATACAATGACTCACCAAATAGGAGCACTAGAAATAGCCCATTCAAAATACTTTATGGAATGCAGCCAAGAGGAGTAGCTGAGTTCAGAGACTTGGGACAAAGTGAGATTAGAAGCACTAGAGCAGAAGGATTTGCTGCAGAAATGCATAAGCTCCATAGCCAGATCAGAGAGAAGTTGTAGAACTCTAGCCAAGAGTACAAGCATAGAGTTGATCAACATCGCAAAGAGCTTCAATTTGAAATAGGAGATCAGGTTCTGACACATATCAAGAAATAAAGGTTCCCTAGGGGAACATATAACAAGTTGAAGATGAAGAAGATAGGGCCATGTAAGATCTTAAGGAATTTTGATGCAAATGCCTATGAGATTGAGCTTCTATATGATGTGGGTATATCACCCATATTCAACATATCAGACCTGTATCCTTACAGGGAAGATGACACAAGGAGCTCAGAATATCAAGAGAAGGTTCAATGGGAAAACAAAATGCTTGTAGCAGAAAAGCCACAGATGGAGAAGATCGTTGATCAAAGGATTGTCAAGAACACCAGGAGGAAGACCTATTTTGAATATTTGGCCAAATGGAAGGGACACCCGATAGAATATGCAAGTTGGGAAAATGAAGTTGATATCTAGAAGCATTGAAAGTTAGTGCAGGAGATCATGGACAAGAGTCCAGAAATTTTTGTCCAGGGGAGTATGATGCAGGAGCATCGTCAGCAAGCCTACGTGGAGAAACAAATAAGCGACTTAGCGTGCCATTGAATCATTTGGAATCTTAACCGTTAGTGTTTTCGGCAACTTGTTTTCTTGAAATGATTGGAAACTGAAGAAGATCAAGCGCTTGGGTGTTGAACGATCATGAATCATATGGGAGTTTCACTCCTAGACTTTAATGTAACTGAAACTAAGTAGCAGTTAGTTTTTTTTATGGAGTAGACGAGTAGTCGGGGTGAACCCTAAGAGCCCTCTAAGATAAATAAAGGTTTTGTATGCCCGAATGAGGCTGTTGCAAGTTAGTAGGATATTTTTGTGATTTAGTTGTTGATTTTTTAGTTATTGTTTTATCATAGCAGTAGCCATTTACTTTTGAATGAATATAACAGAGGAAAATTTGTCCAAATGCATGGTGTTGATCCAAATGAATTGTGTTGTTGAGTATATGAAACTGTGAAGTGTTTAGAGAAGTTTCATTTGTTTCTCTTCATTGGGTTCATGTAAGGTGTACATACAATCCATGGGGAGTGCATCGACATAGTCTATTTTGACTCATAAGTTCAGAAGAGATAGCATGAAACTTTCCATTTTCAAGTAGTGCAAAAAGATTGCTGCAAGCTGTGCATAGTCACCCACAAGAAGCTAATTATTGTGTAAGGATCTGTTGCAAGAAGTGCACAGATTATTGTGTAAGAATCTGTTGCACCCAAAACTCAGAGTTTGTAAAAGCACTAAGGGAGGGGCTCGTAGGTTCCATAGGACCTGCACTTAAAGAGAAAAGGGGACCTTTGTAAAGAGTTCCAGGGACATTGAAGGCCTGAAAAATCCAATCCATCTCAAGAGATTAATATCCTTGACCAGGAGGTCACAGACTCTTCAGGAGAGAAGGGGGGTTTGCATCACTTGTCTAGCAGGCCCAACTAGGCATGCAAGTTCCATTGTTTTGCTCACCCAAGTGATGAAATGGGCACAATAGATTGATGACCATGTTGGGATAAAATATCAAATTCCACCCTATTTGGGCTTAGAGAACACTTCTTTTTAATCAATTGGTCTTGCAGGTACCAAAACTAGCCCAACCTTAGCTGTCAAAAGAAAATTTTTGAGATGGAGGAGAAGAATTTCACTCAAAAAAAATTCCCCCAACGAGTATCAGAAAGTGGGCAGATATTCCCACCCATAAACGTGCACTGTGCACCCAAAGACTTTTTTTCTTTGTGCACTATGTGCCCACTGTGCACCTGTCAGAATTATAACCCGCGCACATATCCAGATTTTCAAAATTGTAAGGGTTTTTGTGATGATTTGAGGGACCCTAGCCTTCTGATTCTTTATTTCATGCAATTTGTAATAACCATGCACTTCACTTAGAATCCTTTCCCACATGAAAGTTTAGCTAAACATAGGCACTTGGGGGGTAAAAAGAACCAAATATTCTCCTCCTTTTCTTCGGTTTCCACATGGATGGTTTGTTTGGTTTGTGAAAATTAAGTTGAGATTATTGCTATAACATATAAAAACACTTACATTGGGACCATAAGTTAACTTTGATGAATGATTATGCTCTTCTCTTGCACCATAGAGCGATATTGAGAATTAGAAAGGTGGTTAAAGAGACATTTCATCTCCCTCGATCAAAAATCCTTAGGAGAGGAAAAAATGCCCCCTAGGGCTCCTCTTAGTTTCTTTTGAAATCATATTAAAAGTTGTAAGGGACCATACATGCCCACATGTTGCAAACTTAAGATAGTTTCTTGAAAATGCTTTTTTAGTTTACATCACTAGGGAATTTTAAAGATCAAAATAACGATCCCATACATGCCCACATGCTTGCAATATAGGATAGTTTTTCAAAGATTTCTTAGTATAAACAACATTTATGGAGTTTAAAGGATTGATAAGGACCCATATGTCCACATGCTAGTTATTTAGGGATTTTAAAATTCCACAAGGTTGTACCAATGACACTTACTAAGCTAGGTAACAAAGATTTGTAAGGACCACAAGAAATCCACATGTTGCAAATTCACACCTAACTTATTAAAATTTGGCACAATTTTTCACATGCTCACACACAAAGTCACTCCTCTCTCACATAATTTCCATCTTGAATTGTCTAGGTTGAAGTAGGTTTTCTCCAAAGGAATTCCAAAACTTCCCACTATTTCTTGAGAAATTATCCACACCCACTTAATTCAAACGGGATTGGTTCACACCCCCAATCTCTCATCCCACCACATCTAAAAAATTTTCTAAAAACTTACTAAGTTTTCCTCCATAGGAGGTGCCAAAAGAATTTTTTAGTCTAGGTAGGATCTTAGGGGTAGGCATCCAAATAACCCCCCGTTATCTGGTTCTCACATTTTCAAACATTAGAAGTTAACAAATAGGGAAATTTCAAATCCTCCAAGTCAAGTGCTCCTACACCATAAGGCAGGGAGAAACCCATGAAGTTTTGAAGGTCAAGGTCCGGTTGTTCTGTGTGTCCCCCCTTGAGTCACCCAACTTTTGGAAGGGATCCAGCCTGTGACCCATTTGTGAGGCCAAAAATCTAAATGTCACACTTTGACCAAGGTACCTGGTGACCAAATTTAAGACATCTACCGAGGTGGAAATTGTGGAATTCAATTGCACCTTGATCAGATTTTGTGTGGCTATTGGGAAATAATCACCAGCTCTTTCAGGATATGCACCCACTACCCCTCATTATAACTGATTATTTCATCCTTCACTAGTTCCTCTTCTAATGCCTTCAGACCCCACTATTGAGTTCTCTTGGAAGGTCCAGTGATATTTGAAAGGAAGGACGATACGTCTTTTAGGACATGAGAATTTGTTTTATTTGTTCCCCCATGCAAAAAAATCCACCTACCCACATGTATTCTTATTTACAATTCATTTATGTATGATTTGATTACATGCAATTGTGAGTTATATTATCTTGTGAAGCTCCAAATTATCTAAATCTCCTGTTCACTTATTTCTCTCATCACCATTTGAACACATTCACTTTTCTAGTCATACATCATAGGGGAGCCACAAAATCCTCATCGTTCCAGATGCTTGCAAAACCTCCCTCCTATTCTAGAAGGATTTCGTAGTCTTTCCAACTCGTTGGCTCATCCATATCACACCTCCGTGAGTGATACTATTTTGGGATAAACTTTACTTGGTTCCACTTTACTTGGGTCCAATTCCCAAGGACATCCATCCACTAGCTCTCTTTCACAAGGAGGAAGGGGGAAAACCTCTTCTCAAGGGATAAGTAAAAGCCCACCCAATGCCTCTCAAGGATCATGTCCACTACCTACTCGCACAATGGTTGGAACTAATCCTCCTCCAAATCCCCCTATTCCATACTTGGCGTCTCTCAACATTCTTGATTTGAATAAACCCATGAATGATACCATTTTACATGACCCCACATGGCCCAATATGCCTACCAAACTACCTTCAGATATTCCAAAACTTGAAGGAAAACTAGGGGAAGATCCCTCTAACCATGTTATGACCTTCCACTTATGGTGCTCTTCAAACAACATCATGGATGATTCTGTATGCTTAAGGTTATTTCAAAGAAAGCTTATTGGTACATCAACCAAATGGTATGTCGACAAAAAATCAGGGTCCCATGTAACTTTTGAATCCCTGGACAAAGCCTTTTTGTCCTTTTTTCAACTACTAGTTCTTCATGACACTAGCTTAGAGTTGCTCTTTGAGTGAAGAGAAACCTCAACTATGCATATTTTCGACCACATCCATGAAAGGCATCATCAATGTAGTTTATGTAAAGCATAAACCACCAAAGAACAACCACTCAATTGGTTTCTAAAATCACTCGTCTCTATACTTGCCAAAGATGTAGAATCCAATTTTCCTCAAACAGAAGAGGAAGTCATCAGCAAGGACCAATAGTTCGACCTTATCTATGCTCTGTCAGGTTAGTTATAAATAGTGTTACCTGATGCACCCAAACACGTACCATTCAGTGAGGACAAACCTGGAATGTCTCACGCTGCAGATGGGTTGATTGGTACCACAACACACCACAACCCATACATCCAACTACCACCTGTGTATGGCACACCTAAATATCCACAACCATATGGAGGGACATCTTATTACCCTCCCCCCACTTACCAATAGCCATATCCTGTTACTCCCCCCCACCCATGAGTGGATCCTCACCGACACCCATGATGCATTCGGCCTCTCAACCAAGTTCAGGTTCCCCTTCTACCTCATCATATAACCTAGGCACTAGTGAAAGCGCTTCACCTTCCTATGTGCCCTATGGATTGTTGCCACAAAATAATTTGTACATTCCATCTCTTGGTCCCCCACAACCCATGGATCCTCCACATGGACAACCCCATGTTGGTGTTAACTTTGTTTGAAACTTACTCAACGCCTTGAAAAAGAAATAATTTCAGATAATAAGCCTCTTCGAGGGGGCAACCTCCTTTTACCCCACTTAAATGTTCAAGTACAAGATGATTCAAAATGAAAATGCCTCCTTGGTATATATAGGAGACTAGGAGGTAAAAATGAAAAATGCCTCCTTGGTATATATAGGAGACTAGAGGTATAATTATAACCAATGGCCTAAAGTCATATAAATAAAATAACATTACTAATATAATATGCCCCCACTAAGGGGTAATGAGCCAATATTAGGGCTTAATATGCCCTCCCCTTGAGACAAGTGTGTTGTCTACAATTTTGAGTAACTCGATGCTTCATAAAAAGAGTTCTATCTTCCCAAGTGGAATCTTCAACATAGTTTCCATTTAATGAGATACCTTAAATGGATCTATTCCTCACCGGTGAATTCTGTGTTAGTGATGGATTCGTGCTCCAATATGATTTTTCCTTCCTGCCAAGTTCTCGCAACATAGTTTGAGCTGGGATCTTGTCGCTATAACCTTCTTTAAGCATGAAACATGGAAAAACTGGTTGTACTCGTGAAGATGCAACTCCAATTTGTATGCCATAGTACCAATCTTTGAAACACCTTATAAGGGCCCTGGGTAGTACTTTGGTGTGATAATTTATTATCCTTCTTAGCTTCTGTTTAAGGGACATCCATTTGTGGCTGGTTGTAGTCTTAAAACACCTAATCCCCTACTTCAAACTTCTTTCACTATGATGTTTTGAAGTAGTGGATTGGGTTTTTTTAAGACTATAAACATACAAACAGATGTCCCTTTAAGATTTGGAGAACTTGTTGTCGCTTCTTGTGATCTTCCAACGCTTGAACCTTAGATTTTCTTTAGAGAAGAAGTGATGGAAGGAGGGTGGTATCCATGTGTGCGCCATAAATGGTGTCATTTTTGTTGCAAGATGAAAGGAAGTGTTATACCACCATTCCGCCAAGGGTAAACATTTGAACCAATGTGTTTGTTTCTCAGAGACAAAGTAAATGAAGGTAGCCTTCCGCATATTTGTTCACTATCTGGTTTTGTCCATCAGATTGAGGATGATAGGATGAGCTATGAGCCAATTGAGTATCAAATAGAAAACAATTTGTCCAAAAATGTCCAATGAAGATGGGATCTCTCACACTTACAATAATCTTTGGGATGCCATGTAGCTTTGAACTGCCTCCATGAATGGGTGGAAACTATACCAGCTTTGAAGGGGATGGTGAGAGAGTGCACAAAGTGTGTGTACTTGGTCATTCTATCAACAATCACCATGATGACACTCTTTCCTTCACTTTGGTAACCCTCGGGTGATGAAATCCATGGAAACCTCCTCCCAACACCTAATTTGGGATGATAATGGTTGTAAAAGACCCTGGGTCTTAATTGTTTCCACCTTATTCTCGCTAGAAAACTGAAAATTCCGCCAAAAACCTTTGAACATCGGGTTTTAAGGCCATCCTAAAAACATCCTTCTTGACTCTATGGTAGTTTTCAAAAATCCCGCGCCTCCTAATTGAGAGAGGTGTTCAATTCCAATAGTAATTCCTTTTCTTTGAGTTGGGAGTTCTTACATAAATATAAGTGATATTTGTACCATAGTGAATCATTTTTCCATGTAAATGTATCTCGATGTAATCGGAATCATGTCAGCAACCTTTGAATGAGAGTCCACACTTTTTGTCATTCTTCCATTCATCCCTGTTTCTATTATCCAAATGTGTTGGATGATCGAGATAGCACGTAGAAAGGCCTCAACATCTTCATCCTTTCTTTGAGAGTGCATCCGCCACAACAAAAATGGGTAACCAAAATATTGGGTTATGATTTCAAAATCATAACCCAATATCTTGCTACCCATTTTTGTTGTTCTTCCTCAAGATATTCTTTGTTCTAAGAAGTATTTAAGACTATCATGACTGCTTTTACCTTGAAGTGCCTACTCCATTATGTAAGGACACCATTTCCTTCAATGCATGTAGTGTTTGCCTTCATTTCCTTCTCATAAATGGGTTTGTGTAAGTACTTCCCCTTGATTTTGAAAGTTGACCACTCAAAAGCCAGGGGCCTTCCTCTTGCATTAGGACAACACCAATTCCATCTACATCACATTCCACAATAAAGTGTTTTTGTGAAGTATGGAGTGGTCAAGAAAGGAGCTTTGCACATCACCCTTTAAGTTGTTCAAAATATTTAGTTGCCTCTCGAATCCATGAAAATGCATCCTTTCTTAGTTAGTGTCATAAAGGTGTTGCTATTCTTCCATAGTTTTGAACAATCTTGCAGTAGTAACCTATCAAAACCAAAAACTCTAAGATTCTTCATCACTTTGGGAATCGCCACCTTAATATGGTCTTTAATCTTTTTACAAATACCTTGACACCTTCTTCATGAGATACAATATAACCCAAATACTTACCTTAATCTAAAGAAACATTTGGATGGTTTGGAATATAGTTGTTGCTCCTTTAGTAGTTGTAGCACCTTGTCAACCTCACACACATGATCCTCCCTAAGACTTGTTATAGATTAGTATATCATAAAAATACTAACACAAATTTTCAAGCCCTTGAATGTGGAAGGTGCATTTGTAAGGCCAAAAGGCATGACCAAAATTCATAATGGCCTTCATGAGTCGGAATGTTGTTTTGGGATATCTTCTTCCTTCATGTCGATCTAATAATACTCAACGAATGCATCCAATTTTTGAAATAGATTGTTCCATGTAGTTCATATAACAATTCATCAATGATGGGAATGGAAACTTATCTTAATAGTAGTGATCTTGTTGAGTTGTCTATAATTTGGACACATACGCCTATGAGTTATCTTTCTTGAATACCATTACGACCGGTGCAGAGTAAGAACTTTGTCTAGGTCTATTAATGCCAACCTCTAACATTTCTTCAACCATGCACTCAATTTCACTCTTCAAGTGTATGGGTCTAGATGGCCCGATGTTAGGAGGAAGACTCCCAAAAATTAGGTGAATTTCATGATCATTATTTCGAAAGTGGGTGGAAGACCTTTGGGAATATCTTCAAATACTTTGAATGATTATCAATGATCCTTTGAGATCTTGAGGAATAGATACCTTAGATGTTTGAACATCCAAGTGAGCATACAGCAATAATGCCTTGATGCCTCTTTTCAATAATTTTTCATGCTATTAGAGCTTATCACTCACTGTGTTTCAGATACCTCTTAACTCAATTTCTTTTCTCCTTCCAATGAAAATTTCATGAAAAGCTCTTTAAAATTAAAAAATAATCGCTTCTAATGATTGTAACCATTGGATTCCTAGTACAACATCTACACCCTCACCCATGGGTATAGAAACTATTGGACTATTCATTACATATTCCTCCATAGTGTGATTGATCTATTGTAATTTCCATCAATTGATAGTTCCTCCATCCGCTATCATTACTCAAAGTATGGCACCGATATACAAAGCAATTGAGAGATTTGACTAATTCTATAGTGAATGAAATTATGAGCACTCCCAGAATCAATTAGGACTAATAAAAAGGTATTAGTCCTAATACCTTTTTATTTTTGATGTACCCTTCGATCTTGAAGGTTTGAGGAGTGCTAATTCCAAACAATACATTACACTCCATATCGCTGGGATTCAACTCTTCGCATCTAAATCGTTTCTGTTTTCATCTTGAGATGGTTCTTGCTCTCCTTTTCTTCTTCCTCTTCAATCTATGTAGAATAATTTCTTATCACCAAACTTATGTCCCTTACTATACTTTTTATCACAATTAAAGCATAAACCTTTGCCTTTTCTCCTCCAATTGTTGAGGTGTTTTAGAAGAAGGAGCTTGTTCTCTCTATAGATGTTAGGATTGGTCCTTCAGTAGCCATAGCCATATTTTATTACTTTCAACATTTCTTTACACCCTAAATGCATTCTCTGAATGATTTGGGTTCCCAAAGGTGAACCCTATGTTGAATGTTATCCTTTAAAGTTCCTATGAATACATCAATCAAGTGCTGATCCGCACATCGGTTACCTTTTATATTCAATCTTGGAAAATTTTCAATGTGGACGGTAACTAAACCCTTTGCTTGAGATTTATCAATTACAAAGAAGGTATTGCCCTCAGATCCTTTGCTAGTGTGCTATCATTTCTTCCGTGGAAAATTGTCCAATTGACGAAAGGGATTTTATAGAAAAACCATGGATACCATACAAATTGATTAGGTTCTAAATATGTGAAGCAATTGCACTCCTTTTGTATGTGGTACATTATGTAGATCAAAGAATTGTCTAACTGAAGTATCCATGTGATTGGGTCCTTTCCATCAAACTTCCTCATATCTATCTTAGAACTTGGTTAGTCTTCAACCCAAAGTTGGATTTTTCTCCATTCTTGATCTAATCTTCCTTGTGTCCTCATCATGAATTTCATGGGATGCATTTCACTTTCGTGTCTCTCTATTACAAATTTTTTCAATACTTCCCCCATGATCTCCTCTTTAAACCATTCATCTTTGCCTCCAATTTATTCATCTCTTGTAGTTCATCTTTGTTACTATATTATTTTGTAAACCATTTATGTCCCCACTTACTTTCAAATTCCTTCATCAAGAGTCCAAGTAGTACTTTTCCTCGAGGCTTATTTGGTGTAGAAGTTCCCTTTGGGTGGTATGTTGGCCAAGTATCACTTTTGGAACCTTGGATTTTGAGGTGGTTACAGAATAATCTTTCTTCTATTGTATCTCCCAAGCTCAGCCCTTCTTAGTATGAACTTCTTTATGTTCTCTCCCATATTTCTTCTCACAATTCCAGCGGTAGGTTTGATCAAAATTGATGTGCCAAGTGGAATTTACGGCAACTTCCCACAACCCACATTTTTGGTCTTTCCAGAGATCTCTTCACTTGTATATACACCCACACAAAATAATTGAGCTATAAAAATTCTAAACTGTTCTAAATACTACAGAATTTTCACAATCCAATGAAACTAGTCCACTCAATATGGATACTCTGTGAAGAAGTATTGTTGTTTTAGCTAGAACATTCCTCTTGAGATCTTCAATAATAGGACTAGTCATATACCCCATCTTACACATGGTGTATCTACAGAATTTATGATGACCTCGAAGCTGAAATTTTTTACCACAGATACCTTTACTAATTTCTATGAATAGTTTCAGAGTTCGTGGTCCTAATGTTACATACACTTTTTATAGTGAAAATTTTGCAATGACTTAGTTCAAGATGATTCTGTAACCCTATCTTGTAATGTGTTGTATCTCCGAAATTATAAGGTCTCGACTGAATTGGAACCCAATGTACCTTGATCCATATAATAAATATCCTCCAAGCCGCTCCTTCCAAACGTTGTAGAAAAAATAGTTACAAAGAAAATCTCCAAGGTGTCCTCGTGATGTAGCAGCAAACCCTACACCTGAGCTCCATGTTAAGAACCAACATCAATATAGCATAGAAAAACCCCGAAAAAAGTACTCTCAACACCTTGAAAGAGATAATTTCTTTGCATAATAAGCCTCTTGAGGGGGCAACCCCTTTACCCCACTTAAATGTTCAAGTACAAGACGATTCAGTGTAATGAAAATGTCTCCTTTGGTATATATAGAATTAGGAGGTATAATTACAACTAATGGCCTAAAGCCGACATAAATAAAATAACATTACTAATATAATATGCCCCAATTAAGGGGTAGTGAGCCAATATTAGGGCTTAACATAGTCGCAATGCTTACCCTTCCCAACATGGATCTTTCCATCCCTGTATGGAATCTACACCCACCCGTGATGGTTCCTCAACCATCTCTTTCTCCTCAGCTAGAGGGAATCCCGATGTAGATTCCAATACAGAATCCGATCACACCACCCTCACCCCCAACTACTAGCACCACTACCACTAATGGGGGTAGACGAAAGAAGAAAGATACCACAACTCTACTTCCTTCCCGAGTTCAACCTCCTTACGCACTATGCGAAAGAGAGGCACACGTCACTAATAGATGTCCTACTCTTCCCTAGTTACGCAATCTGATCCAACTCCCTCGAGAAACCACATTGCTTGTCACTTCTCCAAAAACATCTAGTACTACTATTGCGTCCTCCACTGTAGGCAGTAAAGGGTTGTGAACCAAATTCACTTGTGCCATATGTTCAAAACATGGCCACTATACTCATCATTTCCCAAATCTACCTCATTTTCTCCAAACGCTAGCTGCAATACACTAAAAATTTCAGCAAGAGCCCTCTCTACCACCACGTTCTGGTGCTCACATCACTGACATTCTCTATGTATCTTCCTCAGTCCCTAAATGGATGCGATGCCCTTGTGCTCTCTGTGAATAACTTGATCACTTCACATACCAGTTTCCTTTGATTGCTACATACTAAGGTGATAATTCAACCCTTATTCAACCACATTTGACCACCTAACCACTGGTCCTGCACTCTCTAGATACTATCAATATTACCTCCACTGAACCACAATCACTTCCCAACCCTCCATGGTTCATAGATTGACTGTTTGAGTATATCCCCTTGAATCCTCCCAATTCTCTGATTCATTTCCCACAAAAAATCTTACTCCCTACCAAAGTTTATCACCCACAATGTTTGGACATTTGGTTTATGTCAAGCGAGCTATCTCACCCTGTATGCGATATCTCCTCTACATCTTCACCACTTGAGGACACTCCCACTTTAACAATCGCCCATGTCACCTCCCCGGTTCCCCTGTATTCTCTCATTTTCCAATGCGACGAAGATATCTGAGAGGAACTCACTACCCCGAATTTCCCATCGAATGCACTCCATCATTAAGAACTTTTTCTCTCAAAGGAATCCTGTTGGCACAAGGGTAGACCTAGGGTTCAAATCTAACAACACACCAACAATCCCTAACTATTGGCCATTTCAACAACACCTATAGAGCAGATGCAGTCTCACCTGAAGTAGCAATAGGTGGTTGGAGGACACGGGTGTCTACAACCAGAGGAAATGCAAAGTGGATCCAAAACAACACATAGAGAGCTAGTTATTCTTCACCAACTTAAGTCTACTTCGCACAGTTATATCCCATATCTAGCACAATAATGCAACAATAGAATAACAGAAAGCAAATAACACAACATCAACCATAGAGGACAACAAGATATATGTGGCTCACCCTCTCCCTAGGGCTACGTCCACAAAACTACATTTCTTGATATATTGTATGAAAACATACAGATATATATGCACACTTAGCTTGTAGATATCTCTCTCTTTCTCTTCTTCTCTCCCCTCCCTGTGCACCCAGCTGCAGGGTTGATCTTCACACCTAGTTGAAGATCATACAATACAAGAATATTCTCATAGCACAATACTCTCTTCACACAACAACAATAATCACTCTCTTAACCCACAATGATGAACTCATAACTATTGAACAACCCTCTTGACTCTCCTTGACCTTTATTTATACATTACATTGAAACCTTCTAGATGTAAAAACCCTAGATCCAAAACCCTATATGTCTAAAACCCTAGGTCAACTTGACCCGTAATTTCAGGGCTTCACCACCCTGTCTTTCCTTATTTTCCATGGGCTACTCCAAAGCACTTGTTGATGTCTTCTTCCACTTTCTGAGTTGTCCACGATCCATCTTCCTTTCTAATCTGTCTTCCTTGATATTCTCATTCAACAACTCGTTTTCCCTTACTTTGATCCTTCTTTTCTTCTTCTTTGACCACTTCGACCCAATATCAATCATTGTGCCTTCCACACAGTTCGTACTTCTCCTTTCTTCCCGAATCTTTGTTTTCTTCCCGAATCTCCTCTTTCTTCCATAACCAAGGGCCAACAGGCCCCCAACACTCACATGTGACTCATCCCGAGGCACTGCAGGTCTAAACCTTCTATTTCACTTTGACTTCAGACTACGCGGAGAATCTTGTGCTCTCTACTTTGTCCCTCCCTTCCATGTGAATATTGTCTTTTATGTTTCTGGTAACCAGTTTCAACTGCACCTGGTACCTCGACCCTTCCTTGTATGCTTTTACTGATAGCTGCGAGGAAGTTGGTTGTCATACTATAATTTCAACCGGCTCCCTTTCAATAAACCTTCCTTCGGGTCTTCAACTATGCATCTCCTCCTTCTATAACATAGTCAACCTCATATGTCCCAAGCCAATGTGTTCTGAACTTCCCTGGATTCTCAATGAACTTGTTTTCATATACCAATACCAGATCTCCTTGCCTAAATGTTTTCTTCATGATATGCTTGTCGTGGTAGGCCTTCTCTCGTTCTTTTTGTACCTGTTGATGGAATCTTGCAATGAACATGTCTTCTTCCAGTTCTACCAATTGCACCATCCTATTTTGAACAACGCCAATGTCATCCATATATGTGAATGTTGCGATTATTATACTAGGAACCAAATATTCCATAGGTACCACTTCTTCCATACCATAAACTAACTTAAAGGGAGTCTGCATTGTCAGCTTCTTGCAAGTGGTTCGATATCCCATAGTACTATTGGTACTCTCAAATCCCAACCATCCTTGTTTACACTGCAAATCTTTGTCAGCGTTGTCTCCAAGATCTTATTGAAAGCTTCGACTGTTCCATTCAGTTGTGGGTGGTATGGCGTACTCTTTTGATGATGAAGTTCAAATGCTAAAGTTAAGGCTTCAATAGTCTTATTAATAAAATGTGTACCTTGATCTCTCATCAAGGTTTTTGGGCATCCAAATTGGGTTATGATACCATCAAATATGAATCATGCAGTTTTAGTTTCACTATAGTCCTTAACTACTCTTGCTTCTTCCCATATGGTCAAATATTTTTTTGCAGTGATAATGTATCAAGCTCCTGTGAGCTTCCCTGGTGGGTTAATAGGTCCCACTCGATAAATGGCCCCTTTCTCGAATGATTTAAATGTTAATTGTGGTGCTAAAGGCATCTCATCTCTTCTGGAAGGTTTCCCAACTCTTTGGCATACACCACAGTCTCTGTAGTATTCCTTAGCATCTTTGTGTAAAGTGGGCCACCAGAGGCCAGCTCTGAGAACCTTCTGCGTTGTTTCTTTTCCTGTATAATCTCCTCCTGCGATGCCCTCATGTGCTTCTTCCAAAATCAGTGGTCTTTCTGTCTCCATAACACATCTCTGCAAGATCTCATCAAGTCCCATATTATATAGTTGTCCAACTATAAGTGAAAAATCTGTTGCACGAACTACCAATTGTTTCTTCGAAATGACTGTATATTCGTGAGGTGTCATTCTTGTTGATAGGAACTGGACTATCTCGGTGAAGTGATCATCAAGCTTTCTGACGGCTAGAAACTGTGCATCTAGTATTGTATCATCCAAACTAGTAGGTTCCTCTCCATGTTCTAACCAAGACAACTAGTCAGGTCCCTTGTTTTTCTCCCTGGCTTGACCACAATCTCAATATCATATTCCTGGAATAATAGTATCCATTTTCATATTATTCCCCCTAATACTGGCTTGTTGACTAGATATTTCATTGCAGAGTGATCAATGAACATCTTAAAATGTCCTCCCAACAAGTAGTGTCGAAACTTCTGCAACGCGTACACCATGGCTAAACCTTCTCTCTTAGTAGTAGTGTAATTTATCTCAACTCTAGAGAGATTCCTAACAAAAAATTCTAACAGGTGGTCAATATCTCCTACTCTCGGTTGTGCTAACACTACTCCTAATGCAATAGATGAATCATCGACATGGACATGGAATTCCTTACTCCAATCTGGGAAAACCAGAATAGGGGCAGTAACCATTTTCTGTTTCAGTGTGTCGAAGCTCTACTGGAATTCCTCCGACCATTGAAAATGACAATATTTATTTAATAACTTCTCCATAGGTGTTGTTATCTATGCATAGCCCTTGATGAACTTTATGTAGTATCCAGTATGTCCCAACGCAGTGCGTAGTTGTCTAACTGAAGTAGGGGGAGTTAGGTCAACAATGATGGAAATCTTTGAAGGATCTACCAGCAACCCTTGCTTACACACAATATGGCCTAGCAACACTCCAAAGGGTGAAAATAAGATACACTTCTTCAGGTTCAGGGAAATCTGACATTGCTTGCACTTATCCAACATTAGTCTCAAACATTCAATATGGTTTTTCAATAGGCTAAAAACAGTCCAATCATCAAAATATGCTTCCAAACATTTATGTAAAAACTCCTTAAATGCTTCGACCGCCACCCTAGAAAAGATGGTGGGTGCGTTATTCAATCCGAAAGGCATCACTATATACTGGAAAGAACCCCATTCTCTTGCAAATGTGGTCTTATGGAGATCTTCCTTAGCAATACTGATCTGGTGATAACCTAAAAATCCATCTGTGAAGGAGTAAACTTCCTATCTTCCCACATTAACTAACACTTCATCAATAAACGGTGTAGGGAATGGATCATGTAAGCAGTCATCATTGAGTTTCCTCAAGGCTAAACATATTCTTATCTCTCCCAACTTCTTATCATGTACCAACATAGGGATAATCCATTCTGATTCTTCAACAGGTTCTATGATTCCTACTTCCAACATTCTCTCTAGTTCGATCGTGAATTTTTGCTTATACTTGGGATTCAATCTGTAAGGTCTCTTCTTAACTGGCCTTGCATCTTGTTTCAAGGGGATCTTCATTTCTCCCATGGGCCCTTTAATTCCCTTCATGTTTGTGAACTTAGTTGGAAACAAGTCCTGATATTCATGCAGTAGTTATGTGATATTATCAATGGTAGAACCATCCAAATAATATCCAACATTTGCGAGTTTAGGTGCTTGCTCTGTTCCAATATTAACTTTCTTGATTTTGATTGGTTTTCCAATGAAGGGTAGTTTGACTCCTAGTCCTTCTATGTCTCTCTTTCCTTCAGTTTCTATGATGTTCACATTCCTAGGATCATCGTCTTCATCAACATTGATATTGTAACAACCTTGCAATTTCTGAAGAGGTGCAGTCCATTCATATTCTTCTTGCTCCAAAGGGAGGTTGGGTTCCTCCTCAAATACTTTTTGTCTTACAACTTGTAAATCTTGATCTACTATGGGGTACTGACTCTCAAATAAAAATGTAGCTACACAGTTCTAAGTCATACCATACCAATCTAAAGTAGTGAGACACAATTCTGCTTGAAGATACCAATTAATAGGTGTTGTGTCCAAAGTGTTAATGAATTTATGCACCCACTGTTCTTCAGGAATGCTACTCCAGGATTCCTCACAAATTCGGACAACTCTGACCTGTATATTGAAATTTTCAACATTCGACTTGTTCTAAAAAGTGCACTGTCATCAAAGTGAAACATTGCACCCAGTCTCTGATGTTGTTCTTTTGTGCTCCCCACAATATCATTGGAATTACTTTCAAGGCTTCATCCAGTGTCAACAGTCTCTATTGTACTAGTACAATTTCTTCAAATTCCAGTAAGAAAGTTTCTAAATGATTTAAACCATCAAATGTGGGAAGATTACTTACTTCTGTTCCAATCCAGTGAACTTCCCTGGTCAATCTAGAACACCTCTAGGAATAAACTTCATACATTTTGTTCTTCCAATTCACTAGTGCATCGTCCGAAACAGATGAGCAGGTGTTGTTGCTTCACCAACTTAAATTCCCATCTGTCATAGGATTAATTTAATCCTGCTATCAATTTATATATATTCTCTAGCTCGTATGCACAATGTTCTTCTTTGATGGGTTTTGTGTATCCACGACCTTCATTAGGATCTAGAGGTGCAATGACCCTAAGGCCATCACCTTCAAATTCCATTCTTCTTTTCTTTAATTCAACCACAGTCAAAACGTTGAAAGCCCATTCAATTCCTAACAGTGCAGGATAAGGACAACTATCATCAACTATCTCAATCACCTCGAAGTCCACAAATGTCCTTACCCCGTCGATGTCCATAGGGACATGCTCCAGTATTCCAAGGGGACTCACTACCTACTGATTAGCCATCTTGAGCTCGACAGGGGAGTAAATCAACTTAGGTTTTCATATCAATGCATAGGTCTTCTTAGTCATAACATTGACTTCTGACCCTAAGTCGAGGACCACATAATCTATGTCATAGTATCCAATGTGATCATTAAGGTGTAATTCCTTATTTGTCATTCTCTTTCTGGATACTTGATGTACTGCTCTATTCAATAGAGGGTCTACCTTCCCTGGCTCATACTTTCTGATCAAGTATTGTAGTTCTTTCACATCTCTTTCATCCTTAATAAAATCAATGAACACATACAAGAAACTAATAAGCTTTGTTACCTCTTTTCCTTCTCCAGGTCATGCAGATTGATCGAATGCCAGAGGCATCCCACATTCTATTACTTCTAGTTGTACGTTTGATGAAGAATCTTGATCTCTTCCAAATTTGCTTCTTGCCTCTTCAAATGTCTTCTTTTCTTTCATGGGATCAAACACTTGTGTCTTCTCTGCAAATATTCTGACCCTTTATTCCTCTATAGTATTCCCTGGGGTCACTCTGTCTTCTCCTGTAACAATGCCTCCTCTAGTGATAACAATGACTCTACGATCCTCTCTGCGAGGTTCTGCTGATATTAATTGTACTTTGTATTTTCCTCCTTGCCTGTCCTAAAGTTTCTCTAACCATGCTGGGCAATCCTCAATAACATGTTCAAATGAGTTGCAGTAGCTGCAAGTGGTACAAGGGTTCTAACAGTCCCTTTCCAGGTGACCTGGCTATGCGTAGTTATCATGAATGATCTAACGTCGACCTCGACCCATACCTCCTCCTCATCCTCTTCCTCTTAATCCACCGTGAGGGTTGAAGTTTCCTCTTCATGGAGAATTAAATTATGTATCATTTCCCTCATGTTTCATCTCTCCTTGAATCCTATATGTATCTCTTGAAATTTCATGCAAGAGTTCATAAGCCCTACAATCCTTCTCATCATGCCCCACAGATTTAGAAAATGTGTAGTAAAAATTGGTAGGTGTTTGGACATAGTTTTACATGTAATATCATTCACTAGGGTGATGACTATTTCTACATACCTCGCGCCATGGTAGAGTAACCTTATTCAAAGGGCTTGGAGCTCCAGAGGCCAAGTACTCATGAAATAAGAGACAATTTTCCTTGTCATGGCCCTCTGACTTGCATCTAATACACCATATGTCTTTTCTTTTATATTTTCCCTTTTCTTTCTTCATACCTTCGACCTGGAAAGATAATCTATTTAGATGAATCAAAATTTGACTCATATCTAAGCTGGATTCTCCCAAAGAGGTTGATTCTAGCTTCATGGTGATATCCAACACCTCAGCCTGCGAAGCGACCTTCTATTGCATCAGAGGAACTTTGATGTGTGGCAAGAGGGAAGAAATGAACCATTCCTTGATGTTCTCATCTTGGATCTGAAAACTCAATCAGCTTGTCAAGGTCTTAAACCTATGATCAAACTCCCAAATAGGTTCATCTATTCTCTTCTTGATTTCTTTTAGTTTTGTAATGCACTGCGACTTCGACTTGGGTTTCTTGAATTCTTCACTCAACGCAGTCTTGATATCATTCAATGGTTTAGGCTATACAACTCATTTAACAAACTTCATGCACCAACTCAGTGCATGGTCTATCAAGGTAGTACTAAACTGATCTCTCTTAATAGCTTCATCATTGATTTGCTTAATACTCCATACAGCTTTGCATAAAAACTAGTGTTGATCGAGATCTTCAGATCCATCTCCTCTAAAGATAGGTAGCCTCATTTCATCTTCCATAGATCTTCCTAGGTTTCTAGACTAAGTATGTACTAAACCTCTGGTAATAGTTCTCTGAGTTCTTTGATAACTCTGACTACTCTGGTTACTTAGCACTACTAAAACAACAGGAGGAGTAATAGTACTTACTTTGGCAGTCGATGCAGTTCCTGAAGTTTTTGAGTCTTCTTGGCGAGGTTCTTCAGTCTTCTCATCCTTTTCCCTAGAGGAATTTGAATGTTCCTCATTCAATAAATCTTCCTCTTCTCCATTGTTGAGCCCTTCATCCTCTTTCAGTGGTTCGTGGCTCTGCTCAAACAAGTTTACTAGAGGAACCTCTCTGAAGGTTCTCCCACTGCGCTTATGTCCCACCTCTGTGTCGTTGTTGCTGTCTGAATTCTTGAACATTATCTTCAATTTGACCACTTACTCTACCTTCAATATGATCTTCTCATGCAATAACATCTTTATATTCAACTTAAAAAAGTGTACAAATTTTCCTCTTGGTCCCTTAAAGAAATACCTCTCTACTTGGCTATATGACTCTACTCTATCAATAAAAAACTCGATAATGTAACCTCCAATGGTGCTATCAAAACAGTGATCTACTGCTCTTAACATGGCATTATCAACTCTCTTGACCTTCTTGATCAGTGTCGACGTCCAAACCACATGTGGTATAGTTATGATCTCAAATTGGGTATCCACTAACCTGGCTAACCACTCGTATTGATCCTTATGAATTCCTCCAAATAAAATCTCGTGTATATCGGTAAAGGTATACCTTCCCAACCAATCCTCTGTACTAATATTAAGGTTTTTATTCTACGCCTCAACAAATTCCTTCTCTTGTTCTTTTATCCACTTCTGAATCTCTTTCTTCAATGGAAACTACCTTGTCATTCTCTCAAGAAGATCGCGGTCCTGACAACAGAACCATTTGTTGGCATAGGGGCAGACCCAGGGTTCAAATCTAACAACACACAAACAAGCCCTAACTACTGGCCCTTTTGGCAACACCTGTGGAGCAGATGCAGTCTCACCTGAAGTAGAAATAGGGGGTTCCAGGACACAAGTGTCTACAACCAGAGGAAATGCAAAGTGGATCCAAAACAACACACAGAGAGCTAGTTATTCTTTACCAAATTAAGTCTAATTCGCACAGTTATATCCCATATCTAGCATAATAATGCAACAACAGAGCAAGATAAAGAAAATAACATAGCATCAACCATAGAGGACAACAAGATATACGTGGTTCACCCTCTCCCTAGGGCTATGCCCATAGAACTGTGTTTCTTGATATATTATATGAAAACATATAGTTTTATCTACGCACTTAGCTTGCAGATATATCTCTCTTTCTCTTCTTCTCTCCCCTCCCTGTGGACCCAACTGAAGGGTTGATCTTCACACCTAGCTGAAGATAGTACAATACAAGAATATTCTCACAACACAATACTCTCTTCACACAACAACAATAATCACTCACTTAACCTACAATGTCGAACTTAGAACTATTGACTAACCCTATCGACTCTCCTTGAACTTTATTTAGACATTACATGGAAACCTTCTATGTGTAAAAACCCTATATCCAAAACCCTAGATGTCTAAAAGCCTAGGTCGACTTGACCCGTAATTTCAAGGCTTCGCCAGCCTGTCTTTCCTTCTTTCATGTCTTCTTCCACTTTCTGAGTTGTCCATGATCCATATTCCTTGCTAATCTATCTTCCTCGATCTTCTCATTCAATGACTCATTTTACCGTACTTCATTCCTTATTTTCTTCTTCTTTGACCACTTCTACCCAATATCAGTCATTGTTCCTTTTGCGTAGTTTGTACTTCGCCTTTCTTCTTGAATCTTCACTTTCTTCTTGAATCTTTCCTTTCTTCCATAACCAAGGGCCAACAAATAATTTGACCCTCCTATCCAAGCCTCCATATGTGCAATCGAAACCAAGGATTTTATTCCTTCATGGCATATAGATTGGTTCAACAACTTTATTCCTATCCCATATGCTTTTGAAGAAGTCAACATGGCCGATATCTCCCCCACTGTCAAAATCGACATTTCCATAAAACTGAGAATCATAGAAGAAATCACCATTGGCACCACATGCTCCCCTGAAGAAATCACATCTCTCTTTCAGGAATACCGAGATATTTTTTCCTGGTCATATATAATGATGCCCAACCTTGATCCTTCTATAGTCGAACATCACACAGATACATGGCCAGATATCGCCCCAGTTCATCAAAAGAAGTGCCCCCTTCACCCATCCAAAGTAGCATCTATCAAATATGAAATTGATCTAGGTGGATATCGGTGGCCACCCACCTTTTCCAACTAGCTCAAAACAATTTTCTGGAAATTTGGTAATTTACTACTTTTAGCAGTTTTTCACTTCCAGAGCCATTTTGAGGCCCTAAACAATGTTTTTTGGGAAAAGGAGGAGTAATATGTAAGTTCCTTCGATGTTTCCCCCAAAATGAATCTCTTGTATCATACCTTTGTAATGATCTATTATACGCCTAAAACAAAGATCCTATGCAAAAGTTACGACCCCGGGAAGTTGATGTACTAACTTACCCAAATGGGGCCCACATGACTTTTGGCGCTTCATCTCCTAGGGTTAGGTTTTTGGATGTCTAGGGTTTTTGGAATTCATGTTTACTATAAAAATGCCTTCAGAGCCACATTGTAATGATCTTCATGCGAATGAGTGCAACCGTCACATCTCTTCTCAGAGATAAGTCACCACCATTCCAGCAAGCTTGTTTCTGTTGCATTTTACAGTTTCACCTTATTTCCTTATTGAATAGAAAACCGGTTTTATTATATCTCTGTTATTTTGTGTTAAGCACATGTTAATAATCTTTAGTAATTTCTTTCTACTCATAAAATCTAGATCAATGGTATCAGAGCATTCTTCTCTTTATCATCTTAATGCATGTCCCCAACGAGGTCAAAGTACAAAGAGTTGGGTGTCGAGCTTGTTTCTGTTGAGGACAAAAGGTCTCGCATGCCCAAGTGACCTCTCATGGAAGGAAAAAATAAATATGACAGGACAGGATATCCTTTCAAACTTTTAATTAAGGAAGCCCTCACACAATGAAGGAACGAGATGATGGATAGGTTCGCGGAATCCTTCGACGACTACCAACAAGCGATGCATCTTCTTCGAGCGGAGGCATCACCCCCTTCAAGGTAAAAATAAAATTCGATATTCCTATATTTGAAGGTCACATAGACATAGATGTTGTAGACAATTGGTTGAATCTACTAGAAGGGTATTTTTCTATCCATAACTTTTCGAATAGAGAAAAAATTAATTTTGTGTCAAAGATTGGTTGGAAAATTTCTGTGAGCAAAAGGAAATAGAGGAACCCTCATTATTTATAGTCACTACCACCTAGGAATCCTTCAGGGATGTTATTAAGGAAAAATACTACCCTATAAGAAGTTCTGACGACTTGTATACCAAATGGACCACACTGCGGTAAGAAAGAGACCAAGTAGTGCCAGATTTCACAAATATCTTCCATACCTTGTGCACCAAGATGGGTATCAAATATTTAGAGCAACATCTAGTGCTCAAGTATCATGGTGCTCTACATAGATACATCCATGCTGAAATGGAATTTCTGGACATCTCATCCTTGGGTGCGGCCTACCGATATGTCATAAAAATTGAGCAGAAGCTCAAACCAAAGACACGGAAATTTGGGCCTGGGAACCCCTCACAACAAAATCCAAGAAAGGGTGGCCCCAACACACAGAACAAAGGACAAAGAAAATATGGATAGTATCAGGACAACCAGTCCAATATGCAAGAAAAGAAGGACACTGGAAAGACAACGAAAGATATCGAGAAGTGGTGCGACTTCCATAAGATCCCTTGGCATAACACTATTGACTACTGCTCAAATCAATCACTGGTGGCCGAAGTGAAAGTCTATGAATCATATGCAAGTTCTGACTCTGAGCCAAAACTAGAAAGGGGAAGAAAGATGATTGATGTGGAACCCAGTGCCACCGTTTCTACCACCAACCTCTAGCCTGGTAAACCAAATGACCCAAAAGAAGGAGAGCGCCTCTTCCATTCACATATGTGGGTAAAAGGCACCCTGATGCACTTCATCATTGATAGAAGTAGCAAGAAGAACCTCATCTCAGCAGAGGTCATCAAGCAACTAGCCCTGCCAACAATGTCGCACCCACAACCCTACACCATTGGATGGCTCTGTCAAGGAAATGATCTCTGTGTCAACCAATAGTGTTGACTGTCGTACGACATCAAGCCCTTCAAAGACGAGGTATTGTGTGATGTTTCTCCTCTCAAAGTTTGTGATGTTATTTTGGGCCAACCTTATTTATGGAAACATCATGTTGTGTATGAGTCTAGGCCTCATAATGTTATTATTACTTTGAACAGGAAATTGTACAGGATACCCAAGGAATTCCCACCTAGTGCTATTTCCTTGATCTCTGCTAAGAAATGGAGGAAGGTCATCTCTCAGATGATGAAGTTTGTCTTCTTCATGATTCTCTCTCAGAATAAGAGAAAGATTACAACCACATCTAGGGTCTCTGCGGTCGACCTCTCCACACATCTGAAGCAACTATATAATGTCATGGACGAATACTCAGATATATTATCCTCACCTATCGGGGTACCTCTGCACTGGAAAGTCAACCACCCAATCGATCTAACCCCCAAAACACCGCTACCCAATGGGCCAGTCTATCGTCGCTCTCTATTAGAGAATGAGGAGATCAAGTGACAGATCTAATAACTTCTCCAAAAGGGGCACATCCATCCCATCTCAACATCTTGTGGGAGCCCAATCGTGTTGGTACAGAAGAAAGATGGAACCTAGTGACTCTGCATTGATTACTAGGCTATGAATAAATTCACATCCATAAACTGGTACTAGATTCCCCTAATCGATGACCTCCTTGATCAAATCACTGGGGCCAAATACTTCAGTAAGATTGATTTGATGTCTGGATACCACTAGGTCCCGATAGAATAGACAGATGTATGGAAGACCACCTTCAAGTCAAAGGAAGGCCTTTTTGAATGGTTGGTCATGCCCTTTGGTTTGAAAAATTATCCATCCACTTTCATGAGGATGATGGACGATATCCTGTGACCATTCACCAATGCTTTTGTAGTGGTGTATCTAGATGACATTTTCATTTACAACAATACTTGGGTTGAACACTTGCAACATATTCAGTAGGTTCTGCACACCCTGCGACAACACAAGCTATACACAAACTTGGAAAAATTATCCTTCAGCATGGACAAGGTCGATTACCTAGGATATATTTTTGATCAACATGGATTACATGTGGATCCAGCCAAGATCCAAGTCATCTGTGACTGGCTAGCCCCAACCACAATCACTAAACTTCAGAGCTTCTTGGGCCTTGCCAATTTCTACCCCAGGTTCATGTTGGGATTCTCCCATATTGCATAGGCCCTGAGCCAAATAACCAAGGGTGGTGCTAAGGAAAAAATTTCATGGGGCTGGTCCCAACAACAAGTGTTCGATGATTTGAAGTAGTGCTTGTGCTCATCCCCATTACTTTCACTACCATACCTGCAACATCCCTTTGAGATCAAGGCAGATGATTCAAACTATGTTGTGGGCACCATTCTCACTTAGCACGACCACCTCGTGGCCTATCATAGTGAGACACTATCAGATGTTTTCCGTAAGTACCCTACTTACGACAAAGAAATGTACTCCATTGTGAAATCCTGCTGCCAGTGGAGACATTAAATTCTTGGGAAGGAGACAATCATCCACACAGATCATAATTGACTACAATTCATGCAGACATAAGGAAAATTGCAAAATGACCGCCATCAAAAGTGGTCCACATACTTGCAGTAATTCCACCTCAACATCAAGTATAAAAAAATAAGCACCAATCACGTCATTGATTTCCTCAACAGATTGCCAGTTGTGGCACTCACCACAATGCTAGACTCTTGCGGCCATGAGACCTCTGGATGGCCCCAACTCTATGAGATAGAAACAAACTTTGCCACCACCTACCAAATGTTGGGTGAAAACGTAGTTGTCAATAATTTCCATCTTCAGGGTGGGTTGTTGTGATGTCTGGGCCATATCTGTGTTCTTCCATCAAGCAAGCGAGAAAAGATGATATGGGAATCCCACTACAGTCGGGTGGCAGGACACTTCAGTGTGAAAAATTCAGTGGCAATGCTACAAAAACATTTCTACTGGCCAAAACTTTGATAGGAGTTCAACAAGTATATCAGGTCCTGCACTTCCTATGCTATTGCCAAATTGACCACTAAGAAAAAGGGCATGTACACCCCTCTTCCTACTCCTGAGAGGCAATGGGAATCCATCTCAATGGACTACATGTTGGGCCTCCCATCCACCAAGTGGGGAAATGACTGTGTTTTTGTGATTGTTGATCGCTTTTCTAATATTATTTTGGTTGCCTACACGAAGAACATCACAGCAGAGGCCACTGCCAATCTCTTCTTTGAACGAGTCTGGGTACATTTTGGAATCCCACAAACCATTGTCTCATATTGGGATAGTCGATTTCTCAACACATTCTGGTCGAGCCTCTGGTCACTGTTGGACACCAAGCTCACCAAATCCACGGCCTTCCACCCCCAGAAAGATGACCAAACCGATTTTGTAAATCAAATGATTGTGCATATATTTCTCATGTATAATTCAAAGAACCCTCACAAATGGGATGGGAGCCTTCCCTATGTCCAGCATAGATCAACCAACCACAACCCCTTTCAGTTGGGGTTTGGATTCCAACCATTGGGTCCCATAGATGTTGCACTTCCCTTTGTGGTCACCTCAACCGACTCATCTCCTACTCCAACTGAAGCTAACAAAGTCACCTGGTTCATTGATCAGATCTAACACATCCACCAATAGGTTCAGGATATCCTACAAAAGTCCGATGACAAGTACATTCAGCGCCATGATCAACATCGGGTGCCACATAAGTTTCAGGTGGGCGACAAAGTTTGGTTGCACTTGCAGAAAGAACACCTTATAGGACCCCATTAGAAGATTCACCCACTCCATTATGGGTCGTACACCATCACCAAGGCCGTGGGGGATAATTATTTTGAGCTCAACATTCCTCCTTTCCTTGGCCTGCACCTAGTGTTCAACATGGATCTCCTTTGCCCTTATTTCCCACCATTATTGGACACCTCATAAGTAGCAGAACAATTGAAACCAACAGATCTCAACCCTGACTGCATACAACATGAATCTAGTGATTAGATTTTGGACACACAGATCAAGGGCACTTGACAGTAAAGGATCCAGCTTTATTGAGTTGTCAAAGCAGGGCAGCTCCTACACCAAGGCAAGTGGCTCACCTGGGGGTAAATTCAGTAGAAATTTCCTCATCTGATGGGGGAAATCAACACAATGGATACCATTTCTTCCTAAGGAGGGAGGATTGATCCAGGTGGATATCGATGGCCACCCACCTTTTCCAACTTGCTCAAAATAGCTTTCTAGCAATTTTGGTAATTTACTATTTTTAGCAGTTTTTCACTTCCGGAGCTGTTTTGAGGCCCTAAACGATGTTTTTTTTGGGAAAAGGGGGAGAAATATGGAAGTTCCTTCGATATTTCCCCCAAAATGAATCTCTTCTATGATACCTTTCAAACAGGATATCATACGCCTAAAATGGAGATCATATGCAAAAGTTACGACCCCAGGAAGTTGATGTACTAACTTACCCAAACGGGGCCCACATGACTTTTGGTGCTTCATATCCTAGGCTTAGGTTTTGGATGTCTAGGGTTTTTTCCATTCCTTTTTATTATAAAAATGCCTTCAGAGCCTCATTGTAATGATCTTCTTGTGAATGATCGCAACTGTCACATCTCTTCTCAGTGATAAGCCGCCACCATTCCAACAAGCTTGTTTTTGCTACATTTTACAGTTTCAGATTATTTCCTTATTGAATAGAAAACCAGTTTTATTGTATCTATGTTATTCTTTGTTAAGCAAATGTTAATAATTTGTAGTCATTTTGTTCTTCTCATAAGATCCGGATAAAAAATTGATAAGTTACGCATTGTTGGGTTCATTTACCCCATTGTGTATACCTCATGGGTTTCCAACCCCGTCATTGTTAACAAAAAACAGGGCACTATTTATGTCTGCACTGACTTTCACGATCTCAACCATGATTTTCCCAAGGACAAATTTCCAACCCATTTCATCGACCAAATTATTGATGACTGTGTTAGCCATGAGGCTTTGTCCTTCATGGATGGGTTCTCTGGCTATAATCAAATCCAAATACATCCAGCAGATCAGTATAAAACCACTTTTAATACCCCGTGGGGTAATTTTTCTTATCATGTCATGCCTTTTGGACTCAATAACGCAGGTGATACATTTCAACGTGCCATGACATATGTTTTCCATGATCTTGTGCGCATCATCCTCGCTTATTTGGATGACCTCACTGCTCGATCCAAGAAACAAACTCAACATTTAGACGACTTATGCACCTTTTTTAATTGATGTCTCCAATTCAATATCCATTGGAACCCCCTCAAGTGTGTATTTTGCGTCACCGTTGGACACCTTCTTGGGTTCATTTTCTCCCAACACGACATCACGATGGACCCCCTCAAGGTCCAAGATATCATAGAAATTCCACCACCTAGGAATTTATGCCAACTGCAGAGACTAAAAGGAAAAGATAGCTTTTTACATCGCTTTGTCCCAGATTACGACACTCATGCACATGGTTTTCTTCACTTACTACGTCATGATACCCATTTTGATGGGATAAACATGCTCAAACCTCTTTTGATGATTTGAAAGTGGCCCTATCCAATTCCCCTTTTATTACTCATCCAGACTATGATCGCAATAACATCCTCTACTTTTCACCCTTAGTCATCTCAGTAGAAGGATTCCTCATCCAACTAGGGGATGAGGGGTGGGAACATGTCATTTAATACATCAATAAAAATCTTTCAGGACCACCCATGAAATACAATCACGATGAAAAAATCACCCTCAGAGTTTTCCTCGCAGTCCAAAAGCTACTACACTATATCCTACCTCGAACTACCAAAGTCGTAGTAGATTCCAACCCCATCTAGTACTTGCTTAGCCGATGAAAAATTAATGGAAAATTTTCCCGATGGATCGTCATCCTTCAGGAATATGACCTCAAGTTCTCAACTCCCAAGAGAAATAAAGTGCTCGTCCTCACCGAACTCATTACATATTTTCCCGACAAACACGTCTTCTTCATCCCCTCTAATGACCCTTGGTATGGAAACCTTATTGTCTACCTTCGAACATAGAAGTTTGGGTCTCATCTGTCTCAAAATGATTGTTGGTGCATTCACCATCAAGGCCCTCGATACCTCCTCATTGGTAACATCTTTTATAGACAAGGGGTCAAGACCATTCTTCATCGATGTCTGAGCATCGATGAAGCTGAAAGAGTCTTGAATGATTTCCATAGCGGCTCTTGTGGTGGCCACCTCTCGGGTATTACCACCACCCAAAAAATCATCCGAGTAGGGTACTTCTGGACCACGCTATTTCACGACTACATCCACGTTGTTAAGAAATGTGACAAATGCCATATCTATGCAAACAAATCATGATTTCCACCCGCTCTTCTACATCCAGTCATCACCGCTGACCCCTTCTACAAATGGGGCATAGAATTCATGACTTACAATCATTCATATAGTAATGGACACAAGTACATCATCATGGTATTGGATTACTTTACCAAATGAGGTGGCATTGTGGGCCCACCAACCATATATAATACCTTTTTCCAAAATTCCACACTTAGTTACAGGACCCTAGAGCCTTTGTTTCCCGATCCATTCTCAGCCAAGGGATCATGGTCCCGCCATCTACACTGTCACATTCCCTGGGTAACCATCTGAACTTGGCCCTGAGGGAGCATTTTTCTCACGTCATGTCTAGTTACGCATGCTTATGTTCAAATTTATAAAATAGTTGTTATATTTTCTTTATCATCAAATATTTCTTACATTGGGTATTTGGTTTTTAATGTGTGTAGGTATTGGGTCATCACAAACGACGCATCCCCTTCAGGTATATGCTTTACATTAGAATGTAATTATTCCCTGTCAAAATCAATTGCATATCCTAATAACACCCTCCGACGTTCACCTTTAGGGCCCTTACATTTTTGCTCTGCAGTACCATCACCCCTGTTGCATTTTGTTACTATCACCTGGTATCACTCTCCCCCACATGAGTTGTCTTATTCATCGTTCCCCTTGGAAACTTGACACTCATGCTACTTTCACCCCCTAGGGATGAGAGTCCAGATAGTCTTATGCAATTCCGAGAATAAGCCACGTACTTATTCTCATCATATTTCTAGCTTTCCCAATGGACTCCCAGGTAATCTCATATTGGTTCTATTGACTACACCTCTACAGTATCATTATCCCTCCATCTCATTCACCACCAATCTTCCCATATATTGATTTCCCTCCATTCATTTACCTCATACAGAAACCCACCCATGGGGTCCCCACCCTCCACTAGTTCTCTTCACAATTTGCATCCTTAGAGGCCAAGCCATCTCGCACTGGGGCACCCATTTTTGTATCTATACACTCATCCCAAATTATTCTTTATTTATTTGGTAATTGTAAAAATCCTTTATTTCCAACATTTACTTAGATTTTTATCATCACCCCTAATGACCTTATTTTTGAATGCAGACAATGTCGCCCTTGGTTGGGGCATCCACTCTCCTTTTTTTGATTCCGACATCATTCAAGAACCTCGAGTATCCAAAAATCCATTTACCCCTTACCTCTGAGTTTTTCCACTTTTTCAAGCCTCTAACACAATTTAACCTCATATCTAGTCATCCCCCTGACACTAGATACAGTTTTACAGTTACTGCCAATCATCCTTCAAACATACCCCAACCAAGGGTAGTCTTGAGTCTCACCACATCTTGACTTCATTCACATTCCCTATCGATACCTGATCTCATTTCAGTGGATTTCACGAATCCCTTTTCTTCTTGGAGTCGTGTCTCCCTTTCTATTGACATCAACATAGTTTCCAGAAGGGTGACAATATCTTGGCTCTCATTACCTTTACAATAAGAAGTCTGAGGTGACACAAAGAGAATCATCATTTCTCTTTGATTCTGTTGACCCCCTGTAACATTCGAATTCAGAAAAATTTCATGTTACGGTGGGTCTTACCATGTGATTATTACAGTTATTTTATACCATCCAAAGACCTCTAAATTTGTTAGGCCATCAATTCCTATGAGTCATCGACACTTCTTACAGGCGTCCTTGCCTCATTTCAGAGTATGTTCACCATTCAGAATTGTTATCTGCCATTATCAACTACCCTGGAGGGTGTTGTCGTTATCTACATCAACATACATCTTCAGTTAATGTCTTACATTTTGGGTTACATGACACGAGCATGGGGCATGCCCACCTTGTTTTTATACAGATTTTATTTTTTCTCCCTGGAGAATGGTTTGGGTCCCATAGTTTCCCCTCTCCCTCTGATGGATCACTCTTGCAATTCCTCTCAACACTCTTCATTACAATGGAATTCTCAGTAGAAGAAACATTGATGTATTTAGGCTATACGTATGCTTCTAACCTCACACATCAGGGGGCATATATTATCACTGAAATTTCATCTGCAACATTGCATGCAAATGGTTATAGAAATACAACAATGGAAACATGTTACATGTTACAGAAATACAACAATGCAAATAGTTACATGTGCAAAATCACAAAAGGAAGCACGCGCACAATGCGTGGGCCAACAAATCCCTCAAAGTGAACAATGTGCCAAATGCGTGACTGTGTACAAGAAACGCCATGCACTCCTATGAACAACGCATTTATGGTTCTTATCGCCCCCCCAACAACTTATGGACCAGCTCCCAACCTGATTTGGCCTCCATATCTGGGTAAAATTAGAATGGGGGTTGGTCAAGGACAAAAGGGTTCCCTAAAAGGCCCTTTGTTCACACCAAGAACCAATTACATTTTTCCTTGACTAAATGATATAAATGAAAGCCATGGGTGCACTAAGAAACCAAGTTCTTCATAGCATTGTTATGTTGCCTCAATTCTCCCTTGAGAATCCTCTTTTCTCCTTGGAGTATTCAAGCACCATTGCAATAGGCCATTCCACTCACCTCTTGAGGGAATATGAATTGATTTTCTTCATCATTTTCCATTTTTCTTCCATTGTAAGAAGAGATATCCATTAGGGAACTCAAGATCCCTCCCAAGGAGGAAGATGAGACCCATAAGTCCTCATTTTTTTCTACAATGTTTTTCCAACTAATATAGTTATCCATTGGTGGCATAATCTTGGTCATTGGTTGATTGTCGATGGTTCTAAAGTTTCTTATGCATTTTAGTTTTTATTTCCTTAGTTTTTTTAGTTTGTTTATTTGTTTATTACACGTGTTTGGCTTGTTTAATCCACTCACTAACTTTTGTCTTGACTAGAAGGCCCAACTAGGCATGCAAGTGCCATTGTTTTTCTCGCCCAAGTGACGAAACTGGCACAACACTGTGCATATGCTCAAGAATATGCACCACACAATACCAAGTTTTAGTGCCTACGCCAACCCAATATCTACTATGAATGCCAGACTGTTTTGCATTGCATGCAACGACTTGAAGAGATCACATGCAATCCTAATCCTTGAAGATATTCAATAATCATTGTAACCATTTTTGTAACAACCTAACTAGTCATAGATGAGGGTGAGTTGGCAAGCTTGTTATGATTTCCATGCTCCAATAGACTTAAGAAAGATGCATGTGGATATGTAAGGGTTGGGTTTTTTTTCATTAGAAGTGATTTTAGTAGATCATTGTATGTGGGTTACAAAAGAGTTAGAGCTCCAATTAGGATTTGTATCATTTTTTTTCATGTTTAGAGATATTAAGTGTGGGAATATCATAGAAAACAGAGCCCTGAGTGCATAGATCATCTTTGTTTTTATTTGAATGCATGCGGTGCAAGCTTCAACCTCTATGTATGCAAGTGTATATGAGTTCATTTGAGTTTGATGAATAAAACCTGAAGCATGTTTATCTTTGCATCTAATGAGTTATGGTATGTATGTATGTATGTATGTTTTGTATTATTCTACATAGTAATCTTATGGTAGTTATGAATGATTGCATGGTTATATGATGGATGTTTCTTCTATGTTCTATTTCTCCACACCTTACATAAATCCTATGGTCTATGTGATTCTCATGGTGTCTTGGGTGAGAACCTATTTATTCCTTGAACATTGAATATGTCAGTACCTATGGGGTACTTGTTGGTCAATCCTCACAAACCATGTGTTTAAAACTCCCACCTAAAGTTAAAAAATGGTTTTGGTGTTCGGACCCGAAGGTTTTGTGCTACATGTTGAAGGAAGGAAATGAGGTGGAAACCTTTCAAGAAGGAGATGCAAGACTGGATCTATAAGAAGGAATATGAGTTTTCATGATGAGAGACCAAGAACCTACATACCAACCATGAATGTCGGAAACAAAGGTACATCTACACAGATTTGCATGAAATTTTCTTTGTTGGGTTTCCTTGTTTATTGCATGAGTGGATAAATAGATAGACATAGATTTACTCTATATGGGGAGCCCAAGAATCACTGGTTTGGGACCAAGATCTGGTCAATAGGTTGAGATATATGGACAATAAGTGCGCCATATCTATCGAGTTCTGGTATTTTTTTTAGCGTGTGAAAGAAGGGTATACTATTGATTTTTCTATTAAATGCAATATGTCTTTCAGTAGTGCCAAAAGAAAATTTGCAGCCAACCATAGAAGGATATTATTAGAATAATTATCTTTGTGGATAAATATGTTTTTCATGGAAGAAGGGATGATGCACATGGATCCTGATAGGATGGATGAGTAAACCCCCTTGTAGAGAGAGGGGGGAGGAAGAAGAGGGAAGAAGAAAATATGAGAGTATGAGTGGATATAGTAGAAGGGATTGAAAATAATCTGAGATTTGATGAGAAGAGAATGGATCTAGGAGAGAAGAGGAGAGAAAGAGACGAGTGATACGCAAGAAGAAACAAGCTAATGATGAAATACTAACAAAGAAGCATATGAAAGAAAGAAAGGGGTGAAAAATGAGTAATAAGATCAAATATGAAGAGAAGAGAACCTACACTAAAAGGATTTGTGGAAGAAATATATGTTCCAAAGAGAAGCGTAGAAGAATAAAGGATTTTGAAGAGACATGGCATTGGGAGAGAGGTATCAAGAGAGGGTATTGAAAGTAGAGGGAGAAGGATTGAGGAATATGATGTCATGTCCCCTTGTATAGTGATAAATGTAGTCACGTTAGAGGAATATGGGGCATAGAGCAGTATACCCAATGTAGAAAATTATAACGATGGATCCCTCCAAGAAGCAGTAGAGGCCTTATTGATAATGAGTAGGCTTGCATGGCTAGAGATAGGGATCTATGTCGGATCCCTCACCATAGAAGATGAGAGAGTATGGAGGAACCCTCTCTTTTAACCACCCCCTTACACATTTTTCATCACAACTAAAGAATCAAAGAATGTGAAAAGGTGAGAGAGGTATAGGAAGAGAAAGTAGAAGAAAAGGAAGGAGGAGATAGGACTAAAGGAGAAACCAAAGTGAGAAATACTTTGCAAGAGAAAGCATCAATATCAACAACAAGAAATAGTAGTCGTTGGGGAAGACACGTTTCTATATCGAGTATGGTGAACCAAGATTCAACCCCTTAGCTTCATGAATTTCATAGGATGGGAAGAGATGATGAGAAAAAACATTGGTTCATTTGTGAAGCTATATGGTTTGCGAAGAGAGTCACAGATGAAGCAACCAATATTGCACAACTAGAGACCACATTCAAAGAAAAATATATAACATGCCACATGAAGTATAAGGATACCACATCGATGGGACAAGAAAGGTCCCTAATGGAGATAAAGAGAGATCTACTTGGGGATTTTCATAAGCCTAAGTCAAAATCATAGTGTATAATAAAGGTTAAAGAGATCAAGTAGCTAGCTGCCGAAACTATGTGGGATCATGACCAATGATTCAATATTTTGTTAGATAAACTAAAATTTCATCTACAATACTTCCAATATAGACAATGGTTTATTACTAGACTCCTACCACATATTTGAGTTCCACTCACCCAACACAAGGTGTTAACCCAAGCAGAGGCAGTGAAAATTGCAATGCATTTAGATGCCACACTAGGAGGTGACCATATATCGACAAGGATGGCATAGGTACAATCTCATCTTGCAACCCTCATCGTGAAACTAAAACATATGGAAAAGGATAAGGAAGAGCACAAGAATGTTTGGTGTACTTCATGTCACATCGAAAGTCACTATAGGAATGAGTGTCCTACATTTGGAAGTTACACAACATTGGGTGTGCCAAAATCATTTCCAACGGGACCACAGATGGAGTGGTGTGAGATATGCAGATAACGATGTCATATAAATCCCCATTTTCCAATGTTGAAAAAGTATTTAAAGACCACACACACTCCATTCTATGAGTTTTGGAAATCCATGGGACATTATGTGAACAAATTCCAGTGACTACAGTTGATGCAAGATCACAATGTAGAGGCATTCTGAATCTAAGAAGAACACACGGGTGGAGACCATGGAGGATTTTAGAGAGGAGGATACCAAGGAGGCCAGTGAAGAAGATATGGAAGATGAAGAGGAAGACAATATAGTATTGGAAGAGGAAGACGACCTACATGTTTTAACTATGTTGAAATGGGCCACTTGTTACAATTATGCACCAAGACACGTGCACTCTGTGGATATTGCCACATCACAGACCATGTCAAAAATTATTTCCAAAATATATTTGCTAAGTGGGAAGAGAAGAAGGGACACTTCAATATGGTGAATGTTGAGATAATGGAGGTTAGGAGACAAAATAATAAGAGGACGTATGGGTGGTAAACCAAGGATAAATTCTTACAGTATATGACCTAGAATGAAGAGAAATTTCAGATCAGAATGTACAAGGAAATATCAAAAAAGTAGTGCAAGCACCTCCTATGTTTGATGTCTTGCAAAAAAATAAATTCTTGCACAATTCACAGAGATCCCTAGAAGAGGACAACACATGATGCATATGGCACTGGAACAATCCCCTATGCTTGAAGAACTGCTAAACACAATGTAGAGGATGTTGGAAGAATCCCACTTACAAAAGGAAGCAAAACATGCAACACAAAAGGCACCAGAAGAAGAACACTTGTGTGAGAAATTACAATGAATAACACAAGAGGAAACAAAACACAACACTTACTCCAAGACTAAATCATAAAACCAAGTAAGCAACTTCTTTTCTAGTTGAAACATGTACAATCATGCAACATCTTGGAAGACCACCTACATAAGTAATCCTTCTTGTTGGCATATTCACAGAGCACATGTGGATATTAATTGTCTTGTGGATATTGCAAGAGAGTCAATAATAAAGTAGATATATATCATATATATAACAAGAAGCACATATATATAGTAATACACAATTTCTTTTAATGGGAAAAATGTACAAAACTGTAGAAATATAGAATGAAAGACTCGCTAGAATGGTGGCAGCTTATCTCTAAGAAGAGATGTGATGAATAATCACATTCAAAAGAAGATGATTGTTCAATGAGGCTCCAAAGGCCTTTTTAAAATAAATAAAATCCAAAACCCTAACCCCGAAAGATGAAAATAAAATAGTTTTGTGGACCCTGTTTTGGGTAGTTTGGTGTATCAACTTCCCAAGGGCGTAACTTTGGCATACGATCTTTGTTTCGGGATAAAAATAGCTCGTTGGAAAGGTATCGATGAGGAGATTAATTTTGGGGGATAAATTAAATCCTATGGATATAATTTAGGTTCCCTATCACGAAAAATATTCGTTTAGGCCCTCAAAATGACCCCAAAATTTTAGGAACTGAAAAACTACTAAAAATAGTAAGTTTCAAACAAATTGTTTTGAGCTAGTTGGAATAGGTGGGTGGCCACCGATATCCACCTGGATCAATACTCCCTCTTTAGGAAGAAATTGTCTCTTTTTCATTGAGTTCCCAGGGGAGAGGGGGAAGCACTTGTTGAATTTGAACTTTGGTGAGTTGCTTGATTGTTAGAGAAGTTGCGTTGCCTAGTTTGTGGGAGGTCGTTGAGAACATGATGAGATGACTGTGTGTAGAAGGAATATTTGTTCCTTTATTCAATACTTTTGACCTACTTCTACTGTATATAAGGTGCTTGGAATGAGGTTGCAATGGTTGCAGTGTCCTTTTGTTCACCTTTTGAATATTTTGTGAAGAAGTTGGATTTTGTAGTATGAGATACTACCTTGGAAATTGTTTACATGGGAAAGTCGTTGGAACTACCTCTAGTATCCTGTAGAGATGACCCCCTAGAGTAAAAATGACACTATGGGTTCAAGAATCATAAATAACATGGTGCTTCCACATATATGGCTAGCCCAAAAGAAAATCATAGAAATTGAGTTGGGAAACATCACATAATACCTCATCCTTGAAGGGATGGATGTCGTATGACAATTGGAACTACTAGTTGAAACAAATATCTCGTCCTTGGTGAAGCCACCTGATGTTGTACGGATGGAGGTGTGGTGTTGTATAAAATCCCAACTATTTGAAAACCTATGTTGATATGGGGTTCTTTTGGCTTCCTCTATCAACAATGAAATGCAACGGGGTCCCCTTCACCCACATTTGTGAATGAAATAGGCACTCCCCCTCTTCAACATTTACTAGTTCTTCTGGTTGAATTGTTGCAGTCGCGACAGTAGCAATGGGGTTTGCGTTGATGATATTTTATCTCCCATTATTTTTTGAATCGTATTCTAAATCGGGGTTTGGCTCCTTTTCTTTGATATCGACCACTAATGATTTTTTTGAGTGACATTGATTAGTGTTGTTCCAAGGGATTTTGTGGAAATCACACCACTTTCCATTGCCCTTATTTGTCTTCCTGTGACCCTACTTTTCCTATGGCTTGGACTAGTTTTCAGGAGGCTATTTGTTAGGGCCATCTTTATCATACTTTGGTTCTTGTGGATTTGTATACCAGAACTTCCATTTGTTTTGGTGCCTAAATTTCTTCTCGATTTTGATAGCATATCGATAGGAAACTGCTAGTGATGATATGTCTAGGAAATCCATTTTGGTTTGTATGTACCTATGAAGAGCCCCATGGTATTTTAGAACCAGATGGAGCTCAGAGTCTTTGATACCCATCTTGGTGCGCAAGGTATGTAAATTATTTTTGAAATCTTATACTTTTTGGCCCCTCTCTTGCCTCATAGTGTTCCCCCTCTCTTTCCGCATAATGTTCCATCTCATGTATTGGTTGTCATAGTTACCAATAGGGTAATATTGTTCCTTGAATGCATCCACAAAAAATTCCCAAGTGGTCTCGACCCCATATATTCCAGACTCCTCTGTGGAACTTTACTCCCAATAAGTTTCCCACCAATGTTTGACATGGGGGAAAGCCTTAAGGAGTGTGAAGGTGATCTTTTCCATGTCGAAAAAATTGTGAATAGAAAAATAATCTTCTAGCAGATATAACCATTTTTCTAGGGCATATGCATCTATCTGACCTTAAAATATGGGAATATCAAAATTAACTTGTACCTTGAAAGGATAGGTTCTTCCAAAGTGGTCACTTGATGAATATGTTCCTGCTGTTATCGACAGACGTTGAAGGATGTGGGAAAAATTCTCCATCATTTCGTCCCTCTGTCGAATGAGATCTTTCTCAAGAAACATATTGATAGAATATTCTGCTCCACCATGGAGGGTTTCTTTGGAGTGCGATAGATATTTTCCCCAAGAGATACAAGCTCGCAAACCAAATTTCTATACACCGACCTCGTCGGGGACATGCACTCAAAAATGATCAAGAGTATCCTTCTTTGATACCACTGATCCAGATTATTTTCAACATGAAATGAGAGTGGATATATAACACACAAATATACATAGATATTGCAAGATAGTGAATAATATAATAGAGATATATTGGATATATAACTAGAGTCACAGATATACATTAATACACAATTTTTATTAATGAGCGAAATGTACAAAACTATAGAAATACAAAGTGAAAGACTCGCTAGAATGGTGGAAGCTTATCTCTAAGAAGAGATGTGATGACTACTCACATTTGAAAGAAGATGATTGTTACAATGAGGCTCCAAATTCCTTTTAACATAAGGAAAATCCCAAACCCTAACCCTGGAAGATGAAAAGCCAACAATTTTGTGGACCCTATCTTGGGTAGTTTGGTGTATCAACTTCTCGGGGGCGTAACTTTGGCATACAATCTTCGTTTGGGGTGCATGATAGCTCGTTGGAAAGGTATCGACGAAGCTTCATTTTGGGGGTTCAATTAGAGCCTTGGACTATCATTTAGGTTCCCAATAAAAAAAAAACATCGTTTAAGACCTCAAAATGGCCTCGGAAGTTTAGCAACCAAAAAAATGCTAAAAATAGTAAGTTTCCAACAAGTTGTTTTGAGCCAGTTGGAATAGGTGGTTGGCCACCAATATCCACCTGGATCATCTAAACCAACAGATAATTTGTGCATGCCTAATTTGAAACCATCCCAAGGTTGGTACATTAGTTCGATTGGCATGGTGCAATCAACAAAGCCCAACAAAAATCCATGGCAAGGGTTGATGAGTAGAATTCAACTAAATAAGCATCATGGTCCACTAGGGTCAGATGCATTGTGATGGCATGCCCTGTTCGAGATGATATTTTGTAATAGATAGGAACTACGCATGACTAGAATAGGATGTAAGAATATTAGTCATAATAGAAGTAATAAGTAGGCATATTAGATAGGTCAACACAATAAAGTGAGATGGGATAGGTCTTACTCAAAAATGGATTTCAAATATTCGTAGGAGATTAAGGTATAAATGCTTGAGTACTAATCAAAGGAAAAAACAAATGGACATGAAAAATAGATACTAAGACATAGGAAAATACGATGACCGAGAGATAGGTCATTATTTCTCACATAGTTGACAATCACAAGGGGAACTGAAATTAGTTATAGAAATAATTCCCTATGGAACATGATAGATATGGAAGGGAACCATACCACATGAAAACATTAACAAAAAGTAAAAAACTCGATATACAAGTCAGTGGTCGAGTATTGTGGGGGGGATTAACCCACCAAGTATTTATTGTTCAAAAGAACTTTTTCCGCTTAGTATTTTCACATAGAAAGTAGAGAATAGAGCCAGGAGTAGAGTGTAGAGTGAATATAACAGTAAGAACATTACAATTTGAGTGATTCTATGCCATACGCTCAGTACAGGTAGACCTTCCTAGTCACGGCTGCCACATTGACCCTAGAACATAGCTCTCGAGTAGGAGATGTCATAACAATAAACTAGAGGTGCCAAAACTTGACAAGGATAATGGATTCTATTAGCTAGCCTAAAGCATGATAGAAATGCCATGTGACAAAAGAGAAATACATTCCCGATCCTGAACTACTAAACAGGTAACTATCATGGGCCCTCTGTTGGGAAGGGTTACACAACTAAATATGTATACTTCAACATACAACATTAGTATTAGTTTTCAGAATTTCACTTAAATGCAAACACATAGGCAAGTACAGGGGAAAGAGGAAAACAATGAGTGGTCACTAAGAAATGGGAGAAACCTCCTAACAAATCATGAATAATGTAATTATTGTATTTCCTACATTTTGGGCATAACCATTCCATCAATGAGTGTGTCTAATTCTTACTCATTTGATTGCATGGAAGGATCGTGTATATCGATAAGCCATATTGGGTCGAGATAAACAAAATGAGCCTAGTTTGAAGCCTTACTACAAAGGGATATTATCCAACTGAAATGATAATGACCAAGGATGCAACACATGAGGATGTGTACACAAAGTATGATACACAAATAGGGTCAAGAGGAGTGGCAATTGTCCAATTCACCACGTAGCTACTTAGCTACAAAGCGATGCACAAGTTCTGCAAAGATGAGTTCCCAATGGGGGTCATGGTTTCCGTAGAGCGATGCATCGACAGAGTTAGGATGGCTTGGGAATGATACTTATTAAACAAATTTATATAGGATTGTCTAGAAGTGCATGATTTTGATAGGTATTTTCACTACAGTAGGGTGTTACTCCTACTAGCCATGATAGTATCGAAGCCACTAGTGGGATGTAACTATGACACATAGGTCTAGCCAACCTTTCCCATGAAAACTTTTTGAGAGTTGCAACACATCAAGGATAGGAGGATCCAAGACAATAATAAAACCTCTTTGAGATGTCGTTTACCGAAATGATCCAAGCAACTACACCCGCACTTCACATACTACACTACATCATGGATAGGTATGAGGACTACCTCCTGTCTAAATGCACTTTTTATAATATGTTCATCACCCAACACATAGATCCAAAGGTCGAAACCAAGATGTCTCCTTTCTACATCATGAGGAGGACATTCAACAAGTTTTTGTAGAGTGGCGAACCGAACTTCAACCCACACCAGATGATGATGTAGAGAAAATGGAAATTCAGACTAAAAGGACATGGAAGAAGAAAAGGGCGGAGATAGTCCAACAAAAAGGAAATAAATTAGTCGGAGAGATAAAACAAGTTAGAAAATGCACATAGATGTATCCAAAGAAGCTAACAGAGGGAAAGGTCCCAAACATATGTGTTATAAAAGTAAATATACAACCATCATGGATGCATAAATTTTGTTGATAACTCTCAATTTACTCTCTAATTAACGATGGAAGTTGTTGTATAATAAATGAATATTTCTCTATAATTTAAGGGCTACAACTTGGCATATTCATTTCTTAAATTTAACAACGATTTCTTATTTTTGTATTAAAATTTTGATACAACCTTTAGGGATGTTATATAATGATGAAAACTTTCATTTTCTAACCCTTCTAACCATTAAAACAATTGTTTAAATATTGGATAATTATCTAATTTTTAAGGGATTTCATCTAATATAATTACTTACTGATTTTGATGGTGAAATATTACATTTGTTATGTTCTATTCATCAATGATGTAACCTTCAATCTACTACAATTTTATGACAGCAAGCCTTACTTACTAAGTTGGTAGTGGTTTTTGGGCTTATTTCATGATAATTGGTCTTGGGATTGATGTGATAAAATTGGTTTTGCAGATGACATCCCATGTTACCTTATTTCCTCTCCCAATCCTTCTTTCTTCAAGCCATGACCACCTTATTCAACTGACCAAAATATGTATCTTTCCAAACCATTTTCTCATTTCCCTCCTTTCCCTTGAGATCACCCAAGAAGCTTCCCTTGTGTTGGATTTATCCATCACTAAAATGAGGGGAGTATTTTCTAAGGTGATGATGACTCTTACTCATAGTTGTGTCACACTAGGGACACTTGCGATTGGGTTTTCCAAAGAGATAATTCGTTTGATAATAGGAAATAGACATAGGAAACCCCAACAAAGACTCCACCTATGAAGAAACAATGCACACCTATTAAGATAATTCCTAGACCTGAGTCTAGTGAACAAGAACATACACCAATTGTGTCATAGTAGACCAACATTGCTCCCATCATATATGAAATCCCCTCACAGTCCATCATGCACAATACATTGCCCAATTATACCAAAGAAAAGGAGGCTGACACCAACAATCTATAGCCAAAGGTAGGGTATAATTATGCACTCGTCTCATGCCTTATTAATATGCTCCAATAAAAATTGTTCGTGCAACAGATATTGAATAGAGATTCATCACAAAAGTTGGATGAACTCTGTGATTAGGTGGATATTTCTCCTAAAATCGGTCCCATATCCCAAGAACAACAAATAATGGAATGCATGATGGGTGCAACATATCCACAAAACATTATCCAAAGGAGAGTATTGTGTTTCAACCCATTGGTCGTGAGAACCATTGAGTCATACACTACCGCAACACCTTAGTTATTACCTTATGTTGAACTAGAATTGGTGCAGGTTCCTTCACATGACTTGTAAACTTACATGGATAATATCATGAATGAACTGGGGGACATACACCACATACTCAACTATTCCTATATATAATTGCAGTAGAATCATGAGCAAGAACTTGTTGCATATAGAGAAACTCAACAAAATCATGACCATGTATTGGTTTCCCACACAGAGATCAAGTTTGCACACAAGGAGATCAATACACTCCACAATGTAGAATTGAATACTCACACCACATTGATTAGCACAATGGATGAAGTCTATGTGCAAGTCCCCATCCCAAACATAGAACCTTCGAACCTCTATGTGCCATGTAAACTCATAAAATTTAAGGAGAGAGTCCAATACCTATAGCAACAAAACTTAGATCTTCAGGAAAAGTTGAACTTCTCTCCCTAATTAGAATAAGGGGAGTTGCAACAACAAATCACTATCACAGAAAAGGAACTACAACAGGGATAAGAGTGTGTAACAAATTTCATGAGGGTATTTTAATATATATCCAAGCTATTGATGCACCTACAAAAATACCTTGAATTCAATTCTATTAATGATCAAATCCAAACAACTGAGGCCCGGATCATTCATAATCAGTAGGCACTTCCCTCCTTACTACAAGTAGAACGATAATAGGACATGACATAAATTGACATCCTATGTCGGGAGATTTCATCTTCCCACACTAAAAAACATAATCTTTCAGATGGCATTCTTGATGTTGTTGATAAGGTCCAACTGCATTACTACAAACTTGCATATGTGCAAGCAAAGGTAGCCCCAATCGTACAACTAGGTGAGTAGATAAAATCTACCTCGCAAATGATCACACTATGTGATGTCGAGGATTTTTGTAAGACAATGAAGGATCTGACAAACAAATTTGACGAGATTGATGGAAAATTCAAAGAATTCATTGAGGAAATAATCAATATGGTTCCATCAATCTCCTATATCACGAAGTAAACAACTTTATTGGCTCGAGGAAGAGCCAACTAATAGTTTTGGGGGCCCATTGGAACCCTAAGGTTTTGAATATTATGCACACACCACAACTTAGCATTGTGATCGCACCTAATAAGATGCATCACGCAACACCAAGGTTCAATTTCGGTATCAACCCGGGCTCTACTATATGTGCCAACTCATTTTATACTATACACAAGGAATTGAAGTGATCACATGCAGACTGAATCCTTGAATATATTTAGTAATCATTATTACTATTTTTGTAACTACCTAACTGGCCATGATCAAGGTTGATGGTGAGCTGGGAAGTTTTTTTTGGTTTCCACGCTCAAATAGACTTAAGGGGGATGCATGTGGATATGCAAGGGTAATTTGTTTTTTCACTAGGAGCAATTTTAGTCGATTATTGTATGTGAGATATAGAATATTTATAGCTCCACTTCAGATTTGTATCAGTTTTTTGTCATGTTCATATATATAATGTGTGGGTATATGAGAGAAAAAAGAGATTTAAGTGAATGGATCATATTTTATTTTTCTATGAATGCATCAGGATCATGCTTCAACCTCTATGTATGGAAATGTATTTGAATTCCTTTTAGTTCAATGAATACATCCTAAAGAACATTCATCTCTACATATGATGAGTTATGGTCTGAATAAATGTCTATTATGTATTATTCTACATAGTAATATTATGGTAGTTATGAATGATTGCATGGTTATGTGATGAATATTTCTTGTATGTTCTCTTCCTTTTCACCTTTCATAAATCCTATGGTCTTTGTGATTCTCATGGCATCTTGGGATAAACCTTCTTCAGTACTTGAACATTGAATATGCCAATGCCTATGTAGTAATTGTTGGTCAAGCTTCACGAACCTTGGGTCTGAAACCCCCATGCAAATCCATCATTACCCTCATTTGAAGGACTACCCATGTTAATTCTTTATTATCTAGTGCTAACCACATAAATATTATGGACTTCATTGAAGCTTTAACTTTCCATATCTTCACCCACCACTAAGTTGCTTCTACTTCCTCATCATTAAATATAGCCTTATAAAATAGACTTATTATGAACTTACCCATGTAGGGGTTTTTCAACCACATTAATATATTGTATTCCATTTTCAATAAATAGAATTTGTACCAACCTTTGAATATAACCATGCCAATAATCAATAGTTAGGCCTTGTAATCTAAGAGACTTAACATTCATTCAACCTTGTTTCCAAATATGAAGAACACATGATCTACTAAATCAAATAATGTAGGAATTCCTTGACCATTCAAAACATTTAACACGTTTTCAGGTAGATGGCTCATAGGGGGGTCGATATTAATGCCCGATAAATACTACATGAGTTCATACAGTGGGGTATTTGATTTTTTAAATATATAGTTTGGTGTAATGGTAAATATTGAGGGTAGGGGACTTGAAAATTACATGGAGGAGTATATTTTTAATTATTGATATAAATTTGATTAGAAATGATAAAATTCCATAATTGTTTGTAAATAATTACAAATCAAGTTACCATTAGGGGATTAGAGAAATAAGAGGATGCGGTAAATTATAAAAATAGGGGTAATTTTTATTATTCCACGAATGCATGTGTTTTGAATGCATTTTTCCTTCTTACCTTCAATGTATACCCCTAGCTCTAAACACCAATTAGGAGAGGGTTTGTATCATTTCAATGCATGAAAAATGCCATTGTAGAATGACAAATGCACTATAGAGTTTACTCTGTTAATCCAACTTCAAATTATTTATGGGTTGTAATTCTAATATCTAGTATCTTGGAGGTTCAATTTAGTGTCTAATTTTCCTTATCCATTGGCTAAAAGGACCCTTAATTTCAAAATTTCAAAATTCTTGGAATTTCATGCCACTGTGATTCCTTCTTCTACACTGTCCACGTTATTTTCACCATTCAAATATTTCTTGACAAAGTCACACTCCTATTACATTTCCTCATAGTGTGATTCATGTTTTCCTCAATTTTGTTACATGTGAAACTCTCAAACTCAAACTATTGTAAAAACTAGAACCTGTGCAACCCAAAAAAAATCATAAGGCTATTTGTTGCTCAACTAAAACTCAATCCAAATCATCTAAGACTATATAATGTGTGGTTCTTCTAACCCTGTAGCAGAATGAAAAATCAATTAGGTAATTTACTCTATTAATCCAACTTCCAATTATTTAAGGGTTGTATTTGTAATATCTAGTATCTTGGAGGTTCAATTTAGTGTCTATTCTTCCTTATACATTGGCTGAAAGGGTCCTCATTTAAAAAAAATTGAATATTTGAGATTCTTGGAATTTTGTGCCACTTTGATTGCTTCTTATACACTATTCATGCTAGTTTCACCATTGAAATCCTACTTGAGAAGGTTGCACTCCTAGTACATTGCCTCATAGTGTGATTCATGTTATCCTCAATTTTGTTATGCATGCAACTCTCAAAGTCACACCATTGTCAAAATTAGAAGCCATGCAACCCCAACGAAATTATAATGTTATTTGTTGCTCAACTAAAATTCAATCCAAGTCATCTAAAATTTTATAATACGTGGTGAGTCTCATTTTACCACTAAAATAATTTCCACTACCGCAAGAAACTATTTTGAGGGATGACAATTGTTTTCATCATTTTAAGAATAATATTGTTTTGGGGGATTTATGATGATTCCACATGATGTGTCATATGCATGTTGGATATTATGGAATATAATGACTTTGGGATATTCAAAGAATGTTCATGGTTAAGATCCCAAACGTTTCTAAAGAAATCATCTCTAGCAAAGAGAAACCAATATGCATAATATATAGAATTGTTTGGATGAGAGGAAACCCAAACTGAAGATACAATTTTATTAATCTCTACTACTAGAGTGTAAAATGTCTCTTAATGTGTTAACAATTCCTTACCCAAAATGCTTATCCTTAACACTACAAAATACAAATTTCTCATGAATTTTTTATTGCATAACCATGCATCTACTTACCTTATTCTAGATCCAATAAATTAGTTTTTTTTCTAGGTTACAAATCTTGGGGAAAGCCTTCAAGTACTTTCTCTCATTTTGAATATGGTACCTAGAGTAAACCCTAGAATCTTTAGGGAACAAGGATGTTCAACAACAAGTCTCAAAGTAATTACAATATTATACTCATTAAGAGCTCAACATGTCACTTACAGGACTTGAACTTGGGTGAGGAGGATAATAGTCATTCCTCTCAACCACCCAAGATAAACCCAATTGACAAAGAGCCAAGAAATTAGTTACGCATAGAGGTAGAAAATTAAACATGGTGATTGAGTTGGGTTTTATGCCATAGACATACATTTAATTGAAGAATTCCAAGGCTTCATGGGGTTCACCATTCTAAGATTCAGTAGCAATGGTTTCATTCCATGACATAAATTTTCAATACAAGTAGAAAAAAATGACAACATTGCAAAATACAAAGTTTAATCTCTTGTTGCATAACCATGGGTATTCCTACCTTGTTCTAGAACCAATAAATAATAACACATGGGTAGAACACTAAACATAGTGATTGAGTTGTGTTTTGTTCCGTAGAATTTAATTTCACTGAAAAAGGCCAAAGATTCATGGAGTTAGACATTCTAATATCAATTGGCAATGGTTACATTCCATGACACAACCTTCCAATCCATGTAAAAAGGAAATAGATATGAAGATGGAATAAAATTTGAATATGATATGGATAGAAGCTATAATAACATGAAAAAAAATCAAATCAAGTGTTATAGAAGATTATATTTTAAGGTATTTATAGTATTATTCTTTACTAAAGGAAAGCAATCCATACATTTTCAAGTTTTAGTTAATTTTTTATAACTACATTAGTTGAAACTCCATGCTACTTTCCTCATTCTTTCACCATGATTACCAGCTAGATTTCTATATGATGCCTTCACTCAATGAAACTATGACATAGCATGTGCACTCATGGGATATTAAATAATACCCCTAATTTTATTAAATATTGATAAATACCCCCCAACATCCTTTTGTTGAATACCCATCCCAATACATATTTCCAATAGAAAAAATACATATTTTTACTAGACATCCCTAATTTTTGTTAGATGCCCTTTTTTATAATCCCCCCTANATGAACGTGATAAGCTATTGGTCAACAAGGTGAAGCCCCCATGTAACATTCAACATTTTTGTGAAGATTCATAGGTAGTTTCATTTCTTCCAAGAATTATTCACTTCTAAATATGGTGTTGAAGTCTTACAGGAAGTTTCAATGTTACGGGTAAAATCGATCATATCGTCGGACATTACTAACTAAATATCAAAATTTAGTTATTTTTTTTCTTGGTTCCCTAACATTCATGGACATTTTGACAAAGTCCAATCATCATAGATACTCTGAATCATATTCAATGGTTATTGCAAGGGCTAGATGGTGCCCCATCATCAAATGAAGATCACAGAGGAATATTTCTAAAATCATGAGCTATAACAACTCACTCAAGGAAATGTAAAGCTAATTATGATTTGATTATTCAACCACTATGTGGATCATATAGTCCCCATGGGGATCATATAAATATATAAGTGTTCACAAAACATTCTACATTTTGGAATTTTTAGTGGAAATCAGGTGATATAAATGTTGTAAGTAGAGTGATAGGAAAGGAGAGGCTTGTCAAATCAAAGATAGTAGGAGGAATATTCAGAGAGAACAAAGGTGTGGGATCTATATTTCACTTTGTCGACCAATTTTGTAAGGGAGACAATAATTGTATGATGTCTATCTACATGTAAATATCCTACTAGTATGACAATTTTATCGAATATCAATATCGTTTTGACTCATGATTTTTTTATGTGTGATGCTTTTTTTGATTTTAGTGTTTTTCTACAATATATAAGAGATCTTTAATTCATGTTTATAATAATTTCTGAATCTACATACAGGGAAATCATAAGGTATGGCTAAGAGGTGGAAATTGATGGGAGGTTAGTTATAAACTATGGAAGGGAATGGTGGATGTATGGGATGACTCGGGTTCTACCTTAGTTATCTAACGAAACCATTTTCTCCATTGGCTCTTCTGGTAAACCAGAAAGCTACACCATGAATAGAGTGCACAGTGTAGTCTCACCCGAGATGGTTTATGGGTGACTGCAAGATGCAGATGTTTGTAGTCATGTAAGGTAATGGGGATGTTATTTTTACCAATGTTCCACTTTAACATTCATTATACCATAACATTATTTAGATCTATAAATTTATCCATTCATCAACATTCATTATACTAGTGTGCGTTGTAAATAAACCCTAACATATGCAATCATCTAACCATTCATTTATAATTGTAGAAACAACAAAATAATTTAGACACATTGCAACGCTTGATTTTACTGTGGTTCACCCCCCTAGGCTATGTCCACAAAGATTTTTTTCTTTATTCATTCTTCATCAAAATAGTGTTGCACACATTGCATCATAGGTGTATGTGAGGTTGAACAACATCGCACCAAGCTCCACATATTGTGACCTGACCCTCCATTACATCCCAACATTGACTCCATCTTAGCTCCGCAACTCTCAACAATACAAAACCTCAGACTCAAAAAGGATTCTCCAAAAGTAAGTTCTTTCTCTCAAAACAGACACCAAAATATAATACAAAAGATGATGATCATGATGATATTGATCTCCAGATACCTCAATCTACCTCATCTATCCTCTATTTGTACTAAAAAAGATGGGTAAAAACCCTTACATTGACAAAAATCGTAACCCTAAATGGACTCCACTTTCCCACATTCCAACTTCCTTTTGTGTGGTTGGTCTTCATCCTTTCTTTGATCTCCTTCTTTCTCAATGTGTTGCTTCCTTTTTTATATTTTTCGTGATTTATCTTTCTTCTTTTTTGGCATGCGTTGCTTCCTTTGGTCCATTATTCACTTAACTCCCAAAAATACATGCTACAATAGGCCCCCAACACTAACCTATGGATCCTATCGAGCCACTTATACTTAATTCACTTGTTGCAGCGCTACCTCCAGTGCATGAAAATTATTTTCCAAACCTGTCACTTTCTCCTTTTCCTGAGCACTCTTTGTTGCCAGTATCTCCACATCCTGCAATGTCATGTGCTCTTTCATCACTTCCCTTCATTTTGCATGTGCTTGTGCTAGTATTCGGTTCTCTATTTTCATTTCTTCTATCATTATTTCGGCCTCTTGCTACAATGGCTCCAATTAAGTCTGCCTTCCTTGTTTTTCTCCTTGTACTGCCTTCAGTTCTACTTGCAGGTTCTTCATTTCCTGTGCGCTCTTCATCCTTTATACGATGGCCATTGATTTCTACATCTAGTTTAAATACTGTACTTATGTGGTCACCTTTTCTTGTCTTTGATCCAGTTGTTGTATCCTCTCATCTTCTTCCAGTCTAGTCCAAATGTGTGCAGTCCTATCATACAATTCCATAACCTTTTTTACTTCCTACTCTATGCTATCTATGTGCACAGTAGCCTCCTACTCTCTCAGTTACCTCACTTATGGGGGAGTACTTGGAGTCATTTTTTCTATTAAATCTACTATCTCCTGATTATATCTCTCCATTGTCTGTGTAATCCTTTGTATATTTTCTTCAGGTGTGACGTCCAGTTCCTGCGTGCAGTCCAGTATGTTGTTGTATACTTTTGTGATTTTCTTCTCTAGTTTGTCTGCACGTTGTTTCTCCTCCTCCTTCTCCATTTTTATTTTCTTACAAGTTACCTAAAATATCTCCTTAACCTCCCTGTCAATCTCTAGGTTAGTGGCATCCACCCTAGCTCTAGACTAGACCTACGACATCACACTCGCATGTAACCCATATAACTCATTTGTGGGTATGTGTGCCAGAACCAACTCTATATTTTCTGTGTCCTTCAATTGTTTATGTGATGTGTTCTCTTCTACTTCCACCATTTCCTGCGTGAACTTAACCATGCCATTTCCCTTTACTATTGTATGTTTTGTCTCTTCATGTTCATTCTATACTATTGCTTCCTTTGTATTTTATTTCTACTACATTGTAGGATGATGAATTTTACTTATCTGTATCCTCTGAAGAATTTCATGCACTTATACTAACTTATGCATAAATTCCTCTCTTTGTACTTCTACTACAAGTACTACATTCTCCCCTCTATCTTGAACTTTATCTGCGATGAATTTTGCATAGTATTTTGTGATAGCGAGTACTAGGGTATTCTTGTGGTACTTCATTTTCTTCCTTATTTCTCCCTCCTGAGTTACATTCCTCTTCTTGGTTGGGGTTGAGGCTTGTGCCTCAGTTTTATTATTTTTTGTTTCATCAGCATGTACCTCCTTTTTATGAGAGTTATCTCCCTTTAAATTCTCTCCATCTCCTTTCACTTATACCCTTGACACGATGTCTTTATTCCTTGTCTTCTTGGCTACTGTGTTATTCCCTGAGGTTTGATTGTGCTCAAAAACCTTCCTTGTATTTTCTATTGGACTTCCTATCTTCCTTGATGGACCTGCTTCTTCTTGTTCCTTAGTTTTTTTCCCTTTCTTCTGTGTTACTATAACTTTCCACTACGAAGGCAAGTCCTTCACTATCCATTCTACTTCCTCCTTCGTTGTGCAGTACCTCATTTCCATCCAATTCTTCTTTGGATCTCTTCTAGCCTGAATCCACATGTGGTGTCATGAAGCCTTAAAGTTAGAAATTCCTTTGGTTTCCTTGACTAATTCAATTGGGATTCTCCACAAGTTAATTGTCTTTTGTTGCATATCTTCTAGGAACATTGCAAACACTCCGATGTTCTCCTATTTGTACTTAGCATATTTTCCTTGCCATAAGGTTGTATATCACACTATGAAACATTTCCCTCTTCTGTCCAAAAGGGATGTGAATTTGGGTTCCTAATAGCCTACCAATTCTATCAATATCAATAGCCAAGAGTAATGGATTTATGTCCCATTATCCTGTGCATCCCTGTAGTCTATCAAAACTTGGTTCAATAGATAGGGCACCCAGTTGAATATTAAACCCTTTGTACATTGTGCAGCTACTGCTATGACTCATGTTAGGGCCTCTTCCTTTCTACACTTACTCAAGAGGTTACAATCCATAAGCTTCATGGAAAACCTCATCACAGAATTATTGGTGTGCCTTATCACTATGCCCTTGTTTCCCTTATATGTCTCGAACTATGCTTTAACCTCTTCTGTAATGTCCTTGTCCCTTCCTTTGTTCTCCATGTAATCCTTTGGTTTTATGTCGTTGGTTGGAAACCCAGCGATTTTTCTATGAGGTATACATCTATATTGGCCGGCCTATCCATCCATAGGATACCTCCATGTGCACTTGCTAACAATTGTTTCACACAATTTCACATGTCCTTACCATGCCCAAAATGCAGTATTTACAGCAAATTTGTAATACCCGGATTATATAATCTTGTGATCCATTGCGCGAGCTCCAAAATTGGATTTCCTGAGGGTCCTACCTCCTCCTTGTTCTCTAAATATATTTCCTGTGCAAGGTCAGGAAACATTGTTGTGTCCATTACATCATGATACGCATACTTCAATTTTTGTACTTTTGCTATCATGTCTTCAACTACAATTACGGTGTCTTGGGTATGAGGTAGCATGATCTCCACCGAGTTTTGTTTTCTTGGAGCACCTGTTGTTTTCCTTTTTTGGCCCATGACTGGGTTTTCTTCTACAAGTTCTTTCTGGCATTTTCCTTCTTCTTTTCCCTCTATTTCTTAATGTCCTATAATTTCTTCGACCAAGACTTGTTCTTTGACAACTTCCTATTTTAGGGTCCCCTTACTCTATTTTCATGTCTCCTCTGTTCTTGCAGAGTTTTTTGAATTAAGGTTTTCCCCGCCGTCAAGGTTTTCTGATTTTTATTGTCCTGCGCACTGATCCAATTCCATCTCTTCTACAACTGATTTTTCTTCTTCTACCCTTGTTGAAATGATGGATTCATCCTCTGGAGTTGTAACATCCTCCACCTCCACGATATTTTCTGGTTATGTTATTCTTTCCTTTTTCCTCCCTATATGTAAGGGTCACCCTTGCAAATTGTCTGAGACCGCCAACTTTGGGAGGTACCATATTTATTTCTTTACGTGTGAATTACTGTCTCTCTTTCTCAATTATCCTCTTCTTCCTCTCTTAAGTTATATGTTTCTCAAAAATCACTAAGTGTTGAAATTTTCCAAGATTTCCCATTTTTGTAGTTGCGGTTATTAATGTTTTCATCCTTTTTCAGTTTCTCGGTCATCGTTTTCCTGTTTCTGGTCTTTTTCCATTTTTCCCACCCGTTGTGTTTTCCTTTCTTTGATGCAGTGTTTATCCTCTTTTTTTTTATTTTTCCTATGCCAATATCTTCATTTCTCGTCGCCCTGACGTTTTTAATGCTGTGCACTGTCTACTTCGTTTTTGTTTTTTTTTCATTTTTTAATTTTTTTCTTCATGTTTCTTCTTTTAACTCCCAATATTTACAATATGTATAAGTCTACTTGTTGCACTTCAACTACTGAGGGTTAGTAGGTCGAATGTCCCTATACAGTTTCATTCAACTACCATTCACTAGTCCTTGAACTTTCTTTCCTGTTATATCTTGCAATTGTACAACACCTCCATCTGTGACAAAATTTATCTTACATGACCCTATCCAATGCATTCTAAGCTTCCCCGAGTACTATAATTACTTACTATCATAAAGGAGAACCAGGTCTGGTTCCTTAAAATTATTGTTCTTGATATGTTTGTCATGCCATGTCGTATCCTTCACTTTCTTTACCTCCTGATGGAAACCTGCTATGATTATTTCCTCTTCTAATTGCATCAACGGAGCCAATGTTTCATGTGTTGCACCCCTTTCTGTCACATGTGTAATTGTTGCAATGCGCAGACTTGGTATCAAATAAGCTAAGGGAACTACTACTTCATTTCCATACAACAATCTAAAGGGTGTCTTCCTTGTTAGCTTCTCTCATGTATTTCTATAAGCCCAAAGTACTGATGGTACCTTCAAATCCCAATCATCTCTATTCACATTACAAATCTTTGTCAAGGAATTCTCCAAGATATTGTTAAAGGATTCTACTATCCCATTATCTTGAGGGACCATAAGGATTTCTCTTATGTTGATGTATCTTAAATTCCTCAAGCATTGCCTCAATTATATTGTTGATGAAGTGAGTCCCCTAATCACTCATCAATATTCTTGGACATCCAAATCTTGTCACTACATGTTCAAATAAAAAGTGTGTTGCAGTATTTTCACTGCAATCCTTTATTGATGTTGCATCAACTGATCTGGTCAAGTATTTTGACGCTTTAATGATATATCTAGCTCCTAATCTTCTTTCTAGTGGATTAATTGGACCTACAAAATATACTTCCCATTTATCAAACACTTGTAAAGTTACTTGAGGTCTCAATGGAATTTCATCCCTCCTAGATGGTTTCCCAACTCTCTGATAGACATCACACTTTTGACAGTATTCCTTTGAATCCTTGTGAACTATTGGCCATCATAATCTTGCGCACAATACCCGCTATGCAATAGATTTTCCTACGTAGTGTCCTCCAACAATCCCTCCATGCACCTATGCCAAAATTATAGTCCTTTCATGCTCCATCACAGATCTCCTTAGGATGTTATCTTCTCTAAGTTTGTATAAATTACCTAAAATCAACTGATAATCTGCAACTCTGACCACCAATATTTTCTTAGTAGTAAATTCTCTTTGTGCAAATATTATACTCAAAAACTCAATAATGTCAGTAAAATACTCATCAACTATCTATACTAAAAACAATTGTGCATGTGGAAAGTTGTCTTCCAAGTTACTGGGTTCTTCTCCATTAGTTATCTTGGATAAGTAATATGGTATTGCATTCAATATTCTAAGCTTCACCACAACTTCAAAGTCAAATTCTTGTAACAAAAGTAGCCATTTGCATATACTTCCCCCCAACACTGGATTATTGACTAAATATCTTAGAGCATAATGATATGTAAACATCTTGAAATTATTCCCTAACAAGTAATGTATGTATTTCTTCAAAGCATACACCATAGCTAATCCTTTCCTTTCGGTAGTGTTATAGTTCTATTCTAAATATGATAAATTTCTGATGGAAAATGCCATAGGGTGATCTATATCACCTTCTCATTGTTCGGTTAATACTTCTCCTAATGCTATTACAGATGCATCCTCTTGCACATGAAATTATTTTTCCTAGTCTGGAAACACTAAAATCGACACAATGGCCATTTTTTCCTTCAAAATATCTAAACTCTGTTGGCATTCATCATTCCACTGATACTTAATGCCCTTCTTCAACAACTTCTCCATTGGCATAATGATTTGGGCATATCCTCTTATGAACTTTCTATAATATCCTGTATGGTCCAATGTACTCTTCAGTTGGCACACTGACTTTGGTGGTGGTAAGTTAACTATGAAAACAATTTTAGTAGGATCAACCATTAGACCCTGTTTACACACCACATGCACTAACAAAATTCCAAATGGTTCGTTGAAAATACATTTCTTGATATTCAATGATATCTGAAATTGTTTGCATCTATCTAACATCAACCTTAATACTTCAACATGAACCTTCAATAAACTGAACACTATCCAATCATCCAAGTAAACTTCTAAAATCTTATTAATGAACTCCTTAAAATATGCTACTACTACCCTTGAAAAAATTGTTGGTGCATTCTTCAATCCAATTGGCATAATTGTATATTGAAATGATCCCCACTCTGTAGAAAATGTAGTCTTGTTTCTATCTTATGGTCCTATCGTAATATGATGATAATTAGAGAATCCATGTGTAAAAGAATAAGCTTCTTGACCCCCTACATTCTCCAAAACTTCATCTGTAAATGGGGTAGGAAAAGAATCATGTAGGAAAGCATCATTCGATTTTCTCAAATTTACAAAAATCTTGATCCCTCCTTGCTTATTTTTTTTCACTAGCATAGGACTGATCCATTCTGACTCTTCTACAGGTTCTATGACACCAGCTTCTAGCATCTTATCAATTTCTGCCTTCACTTTCTCTTCGTATATTGGATTCAATTTTTAAGGTGTATGTCTGATAGGTCTATGTTTTGGCTTCAAATGGATCTTAATCTCTCTTATATGTCATGCTAATCCCCTCATATCCGACAATGTCTCTGGGAATAAGTAATTGTACTCACACAGTAATTACATGATCCTTTCTACTGTCTGATTATCCCAGTAATCTCCAATACTTTCCATATTTGGGTTTTCTATAGTTACAATGTTTACCTTCTAGTCGATCTTTAATGGTGCAACATAATATTCTGAATCTATCTTGGGAACTTCTACTTTCCTTTCACCTTCCACTTCTGGGATATGTATATTGTGTGGATTATCTTCTATTGGATCTATTTCTTTTGTGACATGATAACAATGTAGAAATTTTTTAACTATCTGTCTAGCTTACTTCTGATATGATGGTATTATTTCATATTTTTGTTCTTCAAATATCCTTTCTCTTACTACTTTCAGCACTGTATCTATCTTTGGACTGCCATTCTCAAAGGAAAATGTAACTACCAAATTATGTTGTATCTCTTCCTAGTTTGTAGTTTGTCTGCGTTGTTCCTATTTTCTGTACCAGTTCTTTGGAATTCCTTCTAGTGTGTGAATAAAATGGTGTGGCCATTATTATGGTGGTACTAATATCCATTGAACCATGAACTTATCTACATTTTATTTAGGCTGTCCAAATCCATCATATTTCTCCTCATATCTATGCTCCTGCTCTTCATCGAATCTGATGCACAATAACCTTTTGCACTGGAACCAATTGTTGATATTTTCCTTGTGTGTACCCCACCATATTGTAGCTATAGATTTTAAATAAATATCTAATGTTGGTAATATCTTATTTTCTGTAATCTCTACCACAAACTTCATTGAAAATTCTTCTAATTCATTTAAACCATAAAAATTAGGAGGTTCTTTGATGCAGGAGCATCGCCATAAAGACCAAAGGAGGTAGAGTGGAGGACAACTCAATGCCCAACGCACACATTTAAAGTTGGTTTTGATCCCAAGGAGGGTGCATCATCTTAAATTTTTGAAACATTGTAATTTAAGATATTTTAATATTTGGAGGCTTGATCCATTGTATAAGATCGCAAGAGATTGTAATCGTCTTAATTATCTGTAGGATTGTACAGATTTCGAGCATCATCTATTATCTAGTTTGTAAATGCTCATTCAATGTAATAAGCCTTAGTAGATAAATGTTTTAAATTGTGATAGGATAGAATTAAGGTAGGATGGAGGGAAGGCTCGAGAAGCTCCTCATGTATAAATATATGTAAACTATGCCCAAATGAGGTTGTTGAATGTAAATGTAAGAAGGTTGTTGAGATTGGGGTTATTGTTGTGGAATATTATTGTTATTGTTGTTGGTTATTATAGAGACCTGTTGAGAACTGCATGAGTCCATGTACATACTTTGTTGAATGAATATAAGAAAAAGGGTTTGATTCCAAATGCATGGTGTTACTTATTTCTAATTTCATTGAGTAAATGTTATGTTATTTTCTTGTTGTGGTATATTGTGCTCATATGTATGCATTTCTTAGTTGGATAGAGGAACTATTAATGTTTCTTTAAGTTTCAATTGTTTCTCTTCTAATAGCTTTGGTGTAAGGATTGCATAGTGCCCTCAAAGTGTGTGAAGGTCGATTCGAGTTTGACTTAGAAGCTCAGAATAGGTAGCGTGAAACTTTTCAGAGGAAAGTGCAAGGGATGCATAATCACTCAATGGAGAGCAACGTTATCACAAGATTCAGTGTACCTAAGTCTATTGTGACCGATCATGGATAACATTTTTGTAATAATTGTTGGCATGTTTTACAGGCAGAGTATGCTTGTCATTGATGGCAAGTACAACAGCGATGATGTCTTGAGTATAGGAAGGATGTGCCAGGAGGGTACCATAATTCTTTTGGGAAGACGCTGTCGAGCAAGCTCAACAAGATCAGAGTATGCAGCGATGGATCTCATTGAGATTTCCCGATGAACATTAGATCTGAGCCAGAGGTTCGACCGGTGTTAGATCCAGGAGAACCTTCTTGCTCTTTAACGAGTAAGGTGACTTGAGAAACCCTGAAAAATCCAAAACAGGCACCTCAACGAAGACTCCATTTCAGAGTTTCGGTTACCGGGAGATGGAGAAGTCAAGAGTCGAGACTCTCCAACACAGGAGTCCCGAAGTCGCAAAATGCAAAACCTAGAAATCGCGAAATAGGGGCACCACTCGAAGTATTGAATACTGGGATTTCAGCTACCAAGAGATAGAGATGTCAAAGACTTTCCTCAATAGGAGTCCCGAAGTCACGAAATGCGAAACCACGAAATCGCAAAACAGGCGCACCACTCGAAGTATTGAATACTGGGATTTCAGCTACCAGGAGATGGAGATGTCAGAGACTCTCCTCAATAGGAGTCCCGAAGTGTCGAAATGCGAAAACCTGAAACAAGTGCATTGCTTGGAGTGTTGGATACCGAGATTTCAGTTACTGGGAGATGGAGATGTCAGAGACTCACATCATCAAGAGTCCCGAAGTGCCGAAATACGAAAACCCAAAACAGGAAGATCACTTGGGGTGTTGGATACCGAGATTTCGGTTACCAAGAGATGGAGATGTCAGAGACTCACATCATCAGGAGTCTCGAAGTGCCGAAATACGAAAACCTGAAATAGGCGCATCGCTTAGAGTACTGGATACCGGGATTTTGGATACCGGGAGATGGAAATGACAAAGACTATCATCATAAGGAGTCTCGAAGTCACGAAACTCAAAGTCGAGAAATGATAAAGACTCCATACCAAACTTTCAGACACCAGGAGTAGGAGGAGTCAAGAGTAAAGACTCTTCATCAGAGGAGTCCCGAAATCGTGAAACCTGAAATTGTGAAATGTCATAGACAAGATCCATTTCGGAGTTTCGGGCACCGTGACATGGAGAGTCAAGAAACTTTATCAAAGGAATACCGAAATGCTGATTTTCCAAAATGAGAAACGTTGGAGTACCGGACTGTTGATCTGACTCCATTTCGGAGTTTTGTATTCCGAGATTTGAAGTGTTAAACACTTCACCACCAAGAATGTTGAAATGTCGAAATGTCGAAACTCGATATTACAAAATCCATTTTCAACTAAGGCTGAGGTCACAGTCATTGGTCACATCAACAGAAGATGGGGGAAGGAATTAGTGAAGACAAGCTCCTTTTCGGAGTTTCGGGGGTCGGGAAATGGAGAGTACTAAAATACTCCACCATGGTGATCCTGAAATCCCGAAGAGAAAAATGCCGAAATGAACGCAAGATTTAGAGAAGTTAATCCAATGGTGCAGGTGAAACTGAAGAAGATCGGAGGGCTACTGTAGTAATTCTCAGTGTAACTGCTAGAAGCCACTGATGGTTTTTGCCAAAGGACTCGAAGAGACTTCTATGTGATTTCCAGAGGAACTGAAGGGTCACAAAGAATTTATCAGTAGGAGAAAAGACTGTTCGTGGAGGATTTTGACAACTAGAAGAGCGTTGAAGTTGTTAACTGTGACAGTGAGGTCGAGGTCGTCTGCAACAGAAGATGAAGAATCTCAACTGCCTGTGATGTGAAGGAATTTGATCATGAAACCTAGTGATGATGGACAGATGGGCTTAACAAAATAGAGAAGTTGAAGAGTTGTCATGATGAAGAGGCAGAGCACTCGACATGCAGAGGATGGAGAAACATTGTAGAAAGAGGAGGCACAAGATGCACAGGAAGTATAAGAATGTGGAGAAAAGAAGAGCGCATGTGTGGTTCCGGAGAGGGGTGATGCATGTGTGAAGAAGGAGGTGGAGTGCAGTATATAAAAGGAATAGAAGATAAAAGGTGCATCAAATGGGCATGGTGCACAAAGCACAAAAGGTAGTAGAACAAAAAGTGCAATGGATGCATGCAGGAAGATAGTGAGGAAGACAGAGTAGCGAAATCTTTCAGAACAGTGATGAGACCGGTAAGCTGTTGTTGAACACTATATCACTGTCATAAGTTTTAGTAATTCATATTGATAAACCAGGGTGGTAGGGAGGTGCTAGGGAGGACTGGTGTACTCAGAAGTTCAAGTGGGTGCTTGAACACAGGGAGTTGTAGCTTACTTCTAGTTGGTGCTAGAGAAACCAGGGAGTTGGTGCTTCCTTCTAGTTCGTGCTAGAGAAACCAAGGAGTTGGTGCTTCCTTATAGTGGGTGCTAGAGAAAACAGAGATTTGGTGCTCTCAACAAGTTGCAGCTTGCAAAAACAGAGTTTGTAGCCTCACAATGAGTTGGTGCTCATATGTATGATAATGTAAAGAATGTAAATAATACTTATCATAT
>SNQJ01S0006013.1:230983-250317 GCA_010110895.2 Picea sitchensis
TTAACCTGCATCAACCAAAGTTGTCAGGGTGAGTTCCAGGATGTTTCAAATTGGTGCTACTCAAACTAGAAACATGGTTAGGCGTAAGTTTTCTTTACTTGTCTGTAAACAGACATTACTCCTTTAGGGGTTTGGCTAGGTTAGGATTAGGATTAAGCATCTAAGATTGATTTCTTCGCCCCTAGATAAAAAAAAAATATTGGTTCCCTTGCCCTGTAGCTACACTAGCCTTGCGTCATACTCGCCACTTCCTATGCTTACTCTCCTAGTGCATATGCCGCCTCCTTCCTGCTTGTCCTAGTCTAAGTCCTTTTAACTTTTCACTTACAACTAAATATCCTCCGATGCTTGACTCGAGAGCTTTTCCTTGGCGTGTAGTGTTGGCATTGTCGAATGCCGCATTGAGATTTAGAATTGAATTGACTGGTGGAATGGAGTGGAGGGACTTGGCGCTTGGATCGATGAGTTGTGTGTAAGGTCTCATGAGCCTGACACTTGGATAATCGGAGATTATTCTTCAGGCTAGTACCTTGCTATTATTGATAATTAAACTATTTATATGCGAATTTATTTGTAAAAGTGACATGTGTGGTGCGTTGGTGTTATTGCTCTTCTTAAGGCGCTACGCTCGGTGGGTGGTCTTGGGTTCAAAACCCTTGGACCTCTAAAATTTATACTTAACCCTATATTACTCAAGCTTAACTAATATTTTATCATTTAACTTAGGGCTTAAACTCAATTAAAGTTTAAAGCTAATTACCCCTTCTTCTTTTTTAATTAAACTTTAAGAATTTAAAATAAAATTTAAATAAAACTTTGCCTCTTTTTTTTTTTTTAACTTTAAACTTTAATTAAAATTTAATTTTTATTCTAAACTTTACTCTTTTGTTTGAATCTAAACTAATTAAAATAATGAGTAAAAAATAAAAAATAAATAAAAAACAATAAATAAAACTAATAAATAAAGAAAAAACCTATTACATTAACAAATAATTTAATATTTCATTGAATCTTCACATCCATATTAATTTAATAAATTAATTTCATTATATGGGCATGCATATGGGCATATGGGTTTCATTATACATTAAAGGGGCATTGTGGGTCCTCGCATGAGGCCCACGTGCCCGCTCCCCCAGGTGCTCATCCCTTTCGAGACTCCTCTTCATGGCCTCATGTGCACTGGTGCTAGTCTGGTCATGGCTTTGTGCCTGGAAGTGGTGCTGGCTAGTATTGTGTGATTTACATGTTATTTTTCCAATTATTATATTGAAATTTTTTTATTTTTCCTTCGCAACAAACTACTCTGTATGAGCCTGGTGTATTTATATTTTGAGTTCTGTAATTTGGATGCACCTGGCGTGCGTGGTTTGTTATTCAATCAATTGGATTTAAGCAAAATTTGCACTGGTGAGAGATAGTGGAAAATATTAGTCAACTCAGACTATTCTCCGGGCGTTTGTATGGCAGGTAACGACAATATCTTGAAACTCTACATGTTTTTTTTTTTGGTAGAAATGAATTTACTATTGAGTCTTGGCTGAGCCTGTTTCATCATTGATTGTTGTATGTCTGTCTATCTAGGAATTGACTGGTTCATGATATCCATCTCCTCTACTTATATCTGTTTTACTAAGCTTGTACTTTCTAGCATTTCATTCCACAAAAGTATCTGAGGTTTTGAAGCCAACCTCTTGTTGCCACCTAGCAGGTGGGTTTGGGTTTTGTGTATTCTCACATCGTTGATAATAATCAATAGCTGCAACTGAAGCTCGCTAACCTAGAAAGAACTCACTCGCATCCATATTCTCCAGTACCACAAGTCTTGGAATGAGCTTTCCATATTTCTCATCCCACCTGCCTTTTCTCTATAAATTAATTTTTGTTTTATCTTCAACTTCACTGCCATTACCATTGTAGGTCAAGGTCTCTTGCAAAAACTGGGCAGTATACAAATTCGAAAGAATCCAGGCTGTAATTAGAGTAGGCGGTATACAATCTCGGAAGAATCCAGGCTGTAATTAGAGTAGGCGGTATAGCATTACTACAACTCAAACACAATCATTTGAGTAAGCCTCCATGGGTAGCCACATGACTATGACAACTAATTATAATTTTGTCTATTCTTATTCTAAATCTAAAATTTCAATCAATATTGGAAAAACACAAAAAACAAAAATGGCACCTCCCTCGAGCGAAAGGTTGTATGGTGTACCTGCGAAGGCTGTGAGGCGACGCGTTGTCGTGTCGCCGACGATAACTTTTGCAATTAACTACACAGAGGCCAACTCTATATCCACATCCGGCAAGAGTTTAAGTGTATTGTTTATCTTCCATACACCTCCGTAAACTGCAAAACTTGAATTAGGTTTGAGAACTCATTAACACAGCTATGGAGGCAACAACAACAGTGCTAACTTCATTTCCTAAATCATGTTAGGGATGGAAATTCCTTAGTTCTTTAATTCTTACTGTGTGCATATTTAGGAACTTAGTGTTTATTTTGGTACTTTTTGGGCAATGGCGATGCTCAGGGGATCCAAATCCTGTGGATTAACACGTCAATGCTCTCATTTTATCTTCAACAACAATTCCTTGGTTGAGTGATTTGTCGGTGGATTCCCAGTGTGTGGAAATGGATTCGAACCTACAACATCCCAGCAACGGAGTTTGGCAAATGCTGCTGATTCGAATGCATCATGTGCTGGTAATGAGAAGGTGCCCCTTCAAGAGCTCCTTGAAATCCATCGAAGCTGCCAAATTCACTGCCATGGCAGACACATGGTGGGATCATGAAGGGCCTTTTAAGCCACTTCATTTAATGAACCCTACTAGAATTTCCTTCATTTGTTCAACACTTTGTCAACACTTCAGAAAAGATCCAAATAGTTCAAGACCTTTTGAAGGATTGAGAATAATTGATGTTGGTTGTGGAGGTGGTCTTCTTTGTGAACCTTTATCAAGAATGGGAGCACGGGTGACTGGAATTGATGCAGTGGAGAAAAATATCAACATTTCATTACAACATACGGTGCGAGATCCTTTGACTACATCTATAGATTATCAGTGCACAACAACTGAGCAGTTGGTACAAGAGAAAAGAACACTTCAATGTTGTGATTTCACTGGAGGTAATTGAAGCTTTGTTTTAGTATGTCGAGATGCAGTAGGGGTTGTGCACACTCTATTCAGGAGGAAATATCTATCTATTGTATTAAGAGATGTTCTGATACTTGTTTTTTTTTTATTGTGATATTTGTTTTTTACATTTTCAATATGTATTTCATTTATTTTTATATTTGTGTTAAAATTTTTGTGTTTGGTTTGCAGGTTAGGCGGAGCTGGAGTTGGAGCTGGGAACTTAGCCCTTAAGGCTCCAGATTGTGAACCAGGCACTCTGATACCATGTGTAGTAGCCAAATAAATTTAACATCAATTAATTACACAAACATAACAGTAACTTCTACTTGATTTCAGAAAATTCAATAATTCCTTTTAATTTAGCACATACGCATGTTAAATTTATCAACGGATATTAATTTTATAACAGAATAAAACAAATACGTAAATTTAAAATACCTTGGTCTGATTCTAACCCTCCACTTTCCACTTGCCTTGTTGACCTTCCTGTTGTTGCCTTGCCCAGCTTGAAGCCACAGACCAACTCTGCACAAAACCGAGTTTCCACCCTGCCAACTAGGACAACTACCTAGCTCTAGGATACCATATGGATATCCTGGCCCCCGTGCCCAAAACCCCTAGCAAACCAGTGCCCCCTGTACTAATCCTCCTGACTACAGAACTCAAACTCTCCTCCCTGTAAATCCAAGAGAAAACCGCCCCACAATAAAATCACCCTAAGAATGATAATCCCTTCCTCCGTAACCTCCCTCGCTCATATCCTCCTTTCACCACCCTTTCTCCTCATTTATTTCCTTATCCCTGCATTCATTCCCTTATCCACATAGTTAATGCCCCTTATCCCATTATTCATGTTCCTTATCCGTTTATTAATGCCCCTTATCCCCTCCATATACATAATCTTTAATTTAACAATATAATTTATTAACCCCTTCAATTCTTTACTTAATTAATTAATGAGTCAATTAATAATTAATCAATCCTTGACAGTCATGAACAAGTAATTAATAATAATTAATTAGTTAATGTTATTTAAGAAATAATTATTGTTTAGCTAACTTTTAGGACAGTTAGTTTATTAAATTAATTATAATTAATAATCCTATACATCTAGTTAAGCAGGGTCGTTACACTATGAGTTAGCTTATTATGAAGGAAATATTATTTTGAAGCCTCGTAATGAGCTCTACTTGAAAAAGTACTATGCATAAGCCTCACACTATCTAGTTATTTGTACCATAGGTATTATAGCATGATAGGGTTGTTTTTGTATTCCATTCATGTGATAGTCTTTGTCACTCTGATTATCCTACTTAATGTTTGAGTTGTAGATGTCATCGTTTCCCTCACCCTATTATGGATATGTAGATTGAACTAGTCACACCTCTCGGAATATCACTTCTACTGCCTGGGTGATCCTTTCACCCACCAATGAAATAGTTAGATATGGGGGCATCTATGTATGACATGCAACGAACAATGTTGTAGAATACAATGTCATCATTGAAATTCTAACCAAAGCATCTTCTTTGGGCATACGTCACCTGATAGTACGCGTAGATTCTAAGTTCATCATTTCACACCTCAACACAACCTTTTCTATTTGACATCCTATCATTTTTCAGAAATATTTAAGGGTACGACTCTTGGAACGATCATTTCATTTTATCACTTATGAACATATGCCAAGACAATTCAATTCCTTAGCTGACTCACTAGAAAATGTTGTGTTGAATTGGCATCTACTTCATTAAAAAGAATTACATTAAAACAAACATTGTATAAACCATTTCATTACATATATATAATAAGAGATAAAAAATCCATATGTACACATATATAAAAAGTGTGTCCAAACAATATCTAAAACTGGTATAAAATAACAAATTTGTGCTTTCTGTGCCCCATATATCTGCAACATGAAATGCACCAAAATTCCATCATATTAAAGAACACTAGTCATCTTGAGGATCTCTATGGTCATTATAACAAATTATCTCTCGCACAACCTTCCCCGCACCAACTATGGTCCTCTACATACACAAAGGTATATCGTCCATATGTGGCATTAGAATTCCCACAGTCAAATGTTCCAGATTATCCTCGAGATCCTCCAAGATCTCTGGATCAACTCTCCCACCATGTAGTCCTCCCCTAATCCTAAGTTGTTCACCTCGCTTATTCAGTGATGGCATACCTTTTGGATGTGCTAGCACACAATCTTCCCATCACAAATTATTTGTTATGTTACACACAAAAACATTTATATATCATAAAATCACAAAAACCTTAAAAATACAAAACAAAAATATACTGAAAATTTTATCTTTCTTACCGAATTCATCACTAAATATTTCCCCCTCGGTGAGAACCATATTTGTATTGTCACAATAATCCACAACATCATATGAATATTCTTCTATCGCCACTATCTGGCGATCCCAATATAAAAAAAAATTGGCATCAAACTGGAATTGTGTTCCCCCCCCGATTCATAGTTGGATCTCTATACCCAACATCTTCCACCACATCCCATGGATGTGATGAAGGAGCCACATGGCCATCTACCTAATTTTCTCCACTCCAACATCATTTCTCACACCTGCGAAAAACCCCAATTTTTTTTTAGAAACCATTCATAGACAATACTCATCAAATTATGTGCAAAACAATGGAAAAAATACACTTGGTCATGACCTTCTCGAGAAGACACGGTGACCATTCATGACCTCTTTTGGTTGAAAGTGTGATTGGACACAACCATATTGGTCAGTCTCCCCTTAACTATGTCATGGAAATGACCAATCACGATTTCCTTCTTCACACAGAGTGACTGAACCATTTGGTTGCTCCCTGCAAGGAGGCTAGTCACGACAGTGCAGACTCAAAATTTTTGGATCTTTCCATTAATAAATAAATGCATAAAACACAAAAATGCAAGACAGGTTTTGTAAGATGAGGTCCAACCTATTATTTGTTGGATGAAAGGTACATGATTTGTGGTTCCATTCTCTGCAATCACTTCTCCAAATTTTCACAAGAAAATGGCTCTCCAAAGTTTCACCAAGGTAAATGGGTAAAATGAGGTAAAAGCACTATTTTTTAACCACATATAGCTTTATCTTAACCAAGTTCACACTATAAAAATATATTTTTCTTCATTTTTGGCTATTTATCATTTTCTTTGCTCATGGAACCATATACTAACCTTATTTTTTTAGGAACATTATCGACATAAGTTATGGAACCATTCTATGGAGTCTCTTTTAAGATCTTTTTCAACTCCTTAAAAAAGAAAAGATAGTCGAGTATTCTTGTCTTTTCAAGCTTGTATCATGGATTTGAAAAGACGTACAACTGGTATAAGTTTACCCCTTTTTCAGGACAGACAGACTATTTACAAAAAAGGAACAACATATCCCTTGTGGTTAGGAGATTTCTCCTTCGCATTGTTTTAAATTTTTTCGGGCCCTGGAGACTAAAATTTACAATAAAAGTACCCCCCTGGAGTCTTCTTTAAGTTTTTCAGACAACCTGAAACTGAAAACACCAATGAAAAAAAACCTACCTGGGCTCGAGAAAAATCCACAGGTAAGTATATAGAGTTTCCTTTATGACCTTTTCAAACTCTCTAAATAAGAAAATGCCATTGATTTTTCCTTCTTTGGACTCATTAAAATTTACATCGAAGGATCCATTCATGCAACCGAACCCATACTTCCTTAGGTTCATTGATAATATGTCAAGGGACTCATCACCAAATGAGATATAACGAACATCCTTTACTCTTACAGCTAGTAAAACTAGAAAGAGGTACTCGCCAATCATGGTGGGGAATGTTTAGACGGTTTTTCCGTATTGTTTTCTCCATTAATTGGAAGTTGTCATTACTTCGTGTCACCCTTGAACAATTCACCTATTTAATCACTTCATATAATATCTGGGTTATCCATTTTCTCTCATTTGACCACCATTCCCATCATTTTGTTGTGTTCCCCTCACCGGTCCATGCACAATTACGTTGGTCTTCACTTAAGTTAATGTTGTCGAGTCAAGCCATTTGTTGTGCATACTTGTTGAAGGGAATTCATACATACATCAGTCACTTGTCATCCCTTTATGCTTGTTTATCTCCACCATCCCTGTGTCAGTCGTGCTCCACTATTATCATTTTCACACAATCCATCTTTTCCTGTTTCACTTTGATTGATGGGGGATACATCAAGGCCCTCCTTCGAAGGATTTCATCTTGTCGAATTAAGATAATTATCCAAGCTTTAAATCTATAAAGCCTTCAGTACCCTGGGACTTGCAAACATCTGTGGCAGGTCTCCTTGGATTTAGACAATGGGTTTACATCATTGCCTCATGTCGAATGAATCGATGAGTGTTCAACATCAACTCCTTTATTCACACTTCATAGATTGTACTCAATATATTGGGTTCCATCATTATCATCGGTAGAATCCATATCTTTTGTTAATGGTATACATTAATGATCGGTAATTAGATGGTTTCTACCATGCTCAACACTAGCTCATTTATTCGCATGTTGTAGATTCATACCATTTGGATAAAGGATGAAGACCTTGGGAAAGATCACCCTTATATTAGATGACATTCTTTCCCAAGATGTGATGTAGAATATTCATGAGCACTTCATCGATTGCTCAGTTATTGAGTCATCTCACTGCTTTGTATGATGTCACATAGATCCACATTTGTGCTTATTCATGGCTATGATTTCTCTTTCATATTGCATGGATCCAAAGTTTATACTTTCATGGCCATGAATTAAGTCATGTTGTTTACTTGATGGATCTATGGTGTACTTTTTTTGTCCATCATTTGCGTCATGCATAGATCCGTAGTGTATTTATGGTGTCTATGATATCATTTTCCTTACCAAGGATGGGAATGCCCACCTCGGGGATACTTTTGCAGGACTGGTGATGCTCTTCTCTAGGCTCCTTTCCCACAGCTCTACGCTTTTTATTGGTAAAGTATTTCGGCCATCAGACACCTCTTCTAAACTCACACTTTAGGGGGTATCGGTTATATCATTATTAACCCCCTAACCACTGAGGTATCATCTCATAGAGGTCACCTACCCAATTCACTCATCTTTCATCATCTTCTCACTAAGATTCTAGCCTAATCTCCCTTCAATGGAACCTGTCATTCCTCAAGATTGCGACCGAAGGGGTTGGTCTCCCTTTCTAGACTGCCAAGTCGCAATCAGGTAGTTATGTCTATGTATTCAGGTCATGACCAAGCCTATAAGCTCCCTTTTTCTGGAGTTGGTTGCGATGGATGAAACCTCACTCTGTTTTCTTAGGGTTTAGTCTTGATAAGGATTCCAATATAATCCTGAATATCTTATCCTATTAACCATATGGCCTTATCTCTAAATCCTTATTAGAACCAATCCATTTCCATGGGAAAGGGGAGAAAAAACTAGCAAAGTTACTCTGGATTTTTGGTGGCAAGGCATGGGCAAGAAGCTTGGAAGAAGGATGTCTCTTCAATTTACACATGTAATTTGTAATATTTCTTACTAAATTAATAGAATATATGTTGTATGTTTCCCTCTAAATGATCGTTCATGTAAGTTTGTGTGTTTTTTGATAGAGGATTGATATATTTGTAGATCATGACATATTATCAAGCTTAGAAGCATACTCTTCTCATATCTTTGTTCCTGTCTTAGGTATAGGAAGAACCTAAGGGAGATTAGCTCCTATAGGGTATAACATCTCTACAACACCTACCCTCTCATGTGGATACTTAGCCCCCAAATATTTTTCTGTGTTCATCTAGAACTGGTGATACATTTCATTCATTATATTTAAATTTACATGTTTACATATTGGCTCTCAATCATACATCACATTTACAATATACATTTATTGGCTCTCGGACATATACTACATTTACATTACAAATCTCTAGTTTGGGGTTTGAAAATAGGGATGTTACATTCCCCTCCCCATACAAACTACATTGTTCCCAATGCACATAACCATACAGTTTACAAATTGATATATACAAAAACATTACATCAAGATACATGATAATTCCAAAACTTAATTCCTCACACAACAATTCCAACCAAAAACTCCCTTTTCCCCCAAAACCCTCATTGGTTGGACAAAAATATCAGATTTTTGGCTCTAGGAACTTTAACTACTAAAATGGAGTCTTCATTCACTTGTATAAAAATGTACATTCAATTTTCTTCAAAATTTGCAAAATTTTTCGAGTATGGTTCCTGCATGGCTTCCTCATGCTCCCATGTAGCATATTCAATATTGTAACATGTCCATTGAACATTTACCAAGCCTATGTCTTTGTTCCAGAGAAATTTTACCTTTTTTTCCAGGATGTGCATTGGTTCCACCCAGAAATCCCCTTTGTGTTCCACCTAGATCACATTCCAATCAATCACATGATTAGGATCATACACATACTTTTTTAACAAAGACACATGGAACACATTATGAATTCTCATGGATGTAGTTAATTCTTGGATGTATGCAATAGGTCCTATCTTTTCTAGGACCCCAAAAGGCCCACAACATCTTACTACCAACTTTGGTAAACTTCCTAGTTTCAACGAGCTTCTCTTGGATTTAGATTTTTAAAACACATGCTCTCCCACTTTGAATTCTCTATTTTTTCTCTTTCTATCAACATATCTCTTCTTCCGATCTTGTGCAACTTTTAAATTATGTATGACTTTTACCATCTATTATTGCATTTCCTTTAACAACTTTGGCCCAATCACAACTCTGTCTATTCGGTTATCCCAACTTACTGGTGTGTTGCATTTTTTTTCATACAAGGCTTCAAACGAGCTCATCTTCAATGATTCTTGATACCCATTGTTGTATGCAAACTCAAGCAAATGGATATAGTCCTCCCACTTATAAGGTTTGTCCATTAAATACACTCTCAACATATCTTCAATTATTCAATTAATTCTTTTTGTCTTCCCATATGACTTTGAGTGATATATTGTACTGAAATTTAAATTTGTCCCAAATCCCTTAAACAACCCCCTCCAAAAATTGGAGGTGAACTTGGGATCTCAATCTAACACTATTTCCTTAGGCACACCATGTAGCCTAACAATTTCTCTTATGTAAATTTTTCCAATATTGGTTGCCTTATGAGTTACATTTACCAAATGACATGTGAAGCCTTTATAAGATTGTCCACCACTAGAACGATGGAATCATGTTTCCTTTTTTCCTAGGAAATTTAGTAATCAAATCAATAGTAACAACTTCCCATTTCCATTTAGGAATGTGAAATGGATACAACAATCCTGCTGGATGTGTGTGCTCATCCTTTACCTTATGATATTCCATCCATCTAGCCAAATAATTAGTGATATATTTCTTCATACTAGGCCAAAAATATCTTTCTTCATCTGGATATGCAACTTTCACAATACGTGCACTAGTTAACAAATAATTTAAGCACTAAATATTTTCTTCATATTTAGCACTCCATTCAAACTTTACTCCTTTCTTTTGAAAATATGTTATTCGATGTGAAATTTTGGACAATCTCGTAATGAATCTCCTATGGTAACCATATAGACCCATAAATTATCTAACTTCTGAAATATTTGTTGGCTCTAGCCAACTCTTGATTGCTTCAATATTTACTAGATCTAATACTATGCCCTCCTCTAAAACAATGTGACCCAAATAATGGATCTACTTTCGATCAAAAGTGAATTTACTCAATTTCGCATACAATTGTTGTTCTCTTAACACTTGTAGCACCATCCACAAATGTCTCTCATGCTATTCTTTTGTCTTGAAATATATAAGAATATCATCCAAGAATACAATTATAAACTCATCCAGGAAATTTTTGAACACCACATTCGTCAAACACATAAATGTAGTTGGTGCATTTGTTCATCTAAAAGGCACCACCACAAATTCATAGTGTCCATACCTTGTCCTAAAGGTTTTTTTCTAGTGTCTTCTTCTTTGATCCTCACTTGAAGATAGCCTGACCTCAAGTCAATCTTGGATAATATCTTTTCTCCCTTCAACTGATCAAAGAGATCATCAACCCTGGGAAAGGGATATTTATTCTTGATTGTAATCGTGTTCATATTTTTGAACTCAATACATAACCTCAACATTCCATCTTTATTCTTGACAAAAATAACTAGGGAACCCCAAGGAGAAACACTTGGGAATATGCACCCTTTATTTAACAAATATTTTAGCTTTGGCATGCTCATTCTATAGGGAGTGTTATGTACGAGGGAAACTCCATGCATTAAGTCAATTGATAAATGTGTGTCCCTCTTTGGTGGAAATCCTGGAAAATCCTCAAACACATCTTCATACTCTTTCAAGACTGGATAATCTTCAATAATTGGATCATTATCCTTCATTGGCTCTTCCATATGGGATGCATATATATAGTACCCTTTTCTAAAACTTATTTTCAGTTGTAATGTTGAAATCTCTCATACAAATATAGGCCTTGGAATACCTTGCACTATCCTTGAATTCCCTTCCTCATTGAGACATGTGAACACCTTGTTATAACAATCTAAAACAAAATGATGATTTTTCTAGCAAATCCATACCAATCAAGCAGTCATAAGACCCAAGCAGTATGATGTTCAAATATACCTTATTGTTAGTTCCATTCATATTTATAGGGAATTCTTTAATAAGCTTAGTAATTCTTCTCTTGGTTCCTATAGCTAGATGAATTAACCAAGAATTTTCATTCTTACGTTTCTTCAATTTAAATATTTCAATTAGATTTAGACATATATAGCTATGACTTGCTCCATAATCAATTAAAATAACTATGGGATGATTATCAATCTTACCTTCCACTTCAATCATGTGGGATTGATATTATTCTTCTCTATTGTCCAATGATGCATAGATCCTTGGCATGATTTTTCCCACTTCCTCCACTATCTCCTCCTTATTGAAACTATACAAAATCTTCATCTTATCTCCTTGATGAGGAAAATATTTATACATGTGATCTCATTCACATCCCCAATACTTTATGGGTTGTTTTCTTGGCATCTTTCCCAAGGACGATATGATTGGGATCTATTCCTTATGAAAGGTGGTTTGAATCCTTTATTCCTTTGATCCATATTTCCTTTCTTCTTGTCATCCCAATCCTTTTGGAAAGATGTATTTCCTCTGTTATGCTCATACAAATACTTGTCCTTTCTTATGGCTTCCTCTAAAATATTTGGCTCATCAAAATGAATTTTATCCTTGTAAAAGGATGGCATTCCACTCAAAAACCTCTATATTTTGATCTTCTCATATATAATGAAGCTCTAATACCTAATAAGTTCCAATAAATTTCTCTCATATTCATCCATGGTCATGTTCCCAAGTTTGAGTTCAAATAACTCTTGCATCTTCTTGTCATAATATGCTCTAATGAGTATTGTTGATGAAAATTTTCTTGAACTACTTCCAAGAAAACGTTTTCTCATGAAGGTGCTTAACCTGCTTTTGTAGATCCCACAACATAGATGTTTATCCTTGAAGCAAGTAGATTTCAATTCTGGCTTCTATAATTGATGAGTAGTTATGCAATTGGAAATATTTCCTCATTCCTAGCATCCATACTTTTACATCTTCAACTTTCTTGTTTTCTCCATCAATTAATGGTGGCTTGATTTTCCTCAATTCTCCTTGCAAGATATCTGACCCATGTATCCTTATTTGATGCATGACAAGAGATATACTTCAGATTTTTTTTACCTTGAATGTGCATCGTTTTCTAGATGAGTTCCCTGGGGAATGATGATGTTGATTCCTGCTAATACTCCTTGATCGTCTAAATCCTCCATGATCATACCTCCTATCATGAGACCTAGAATCCTCCATTTGGTTGGCACTAGATTCTTGCCTTGTGATTGAATATTTGTTGACTTTCTTCTGTAGCATTCTCATTCTTAAAATTATTTGTTCTTGAGCCTTCATGATCCTCTCATTAGCAGCCCTATATCTCTGCACTTCTTTTTGCAGGCTTCTCATAGTTACAGGTTCCTTCCCATCTCTTCTCCCTTTAGACTCGGTCTCAACACTAGGCATTCCGAAATGCTGACCTCTAATTTATTATTCATGGTTGTAAGACCCTTGAGCATCCTCCATATCTCTATTTCTCATGTAGGAACTAAAGTCTGATTTTTTGTATATCTAAGTCTACAAGAATCTTATGCAATAATTATTGTTAGAATTAAGCATACTGCAAAATATTTATTACTTAGATTACAATTCATTATTCATTTTAAATTATGAATAATATTAATTCACTAACCCCAATTATTCATTCCTCTTCAAAAACACTTTCCAATGACTGTACTCATGCCTCAATCTCAGTTATGAGTGAAAAGTTACAACATCCACATATTGCAATTTCCACTCATTTACTACTACAACAATCCATTTTATCACTTTCAGAGAAAATATAATGTCCAATTCAAAATTCTATATTGAAATATGTCTTCTATTCAATACCTTTCCAACGACTATTTATTTTCTCAAATGTGAGCTCTGAGCTAAAAGTTATGGTCCAGAGAAGTTTTTATCATTTTACCCAATTTATCCTTGTATGCTACAAGTGTCTTATTTCTCTTCCTGCACATTTTCAGATATCCATAACTCAATTCTGACTCCACCACTGGCTTCTATGGGTCATAATATTTCCATCAACTATTCATGTGTCCCAAATGGATTTCTGAGCACGGAGTTATTCCTTTTGGAAGTAAATTTGGTGCCAAAGTTTTACCCTTAGTGTTTTGACTATAACTTTCTCATACGAGGTCCAATTTGCAAACCATTTAGCTCATTGGATAGCTATCTCCGAGTTATTTTATTTGAGTTGTAGAGACAAGTGAACCTTGGAAATCTCTTTTCTCATGGTTTTTGACTACCTAAAAATGTTATTTAGGCCCTCAAGAATGCCCCGCAAGTTAAAGACCTTCAAAAATATGAAAAATTCAAAAACATTTACATAAAATTCATTGTTTTACTATTGTAACAACCCTTTAAATATGAGTTGTCTATTTAAAATCGCATGCAATATGAACTGTTGATATGACTACTTTGTTTTATCAATGATCAACACTTTTGTTGGTTGTGCAAGATTCCTTGCTCAAACTGTCGACCCGACTATCATCCATCGGCCTAGCTCCCCGATGACCGATTTGCACTCAACTCTAAATTGGATGAATCAAATGTCAATCGTTGATTATATTTGTTGGTTAATGAAAACTCCTCACTAATCTGTCTAACGCCCGACCATCATCCCATCGATGATCGACAATCCCTGATGATTGTCGAAAACTCTTCCCCAAATCAACCGACCTGACCATCGGCCATCGACTACTTCTAGGATGTCATGTCAACTATTGATGTGACATGACACATGTGTTGGAGTTACTTCACACACACATAGGATTTATTTTTCCTAATGTTTTTCCTTGTTTTTTAGTCATAATTAGTCATTATCTAGTCTCCTATATTTTAGGGGAGAATATTCCACCTGGATAATATTCTCTTTCAGTTGACACTTTAGTTTGACTAGTTGAGTTGAGTTTAGGTGTTGCATTGATTTTATCACCATGCAACATTGGGATCATCACCATGATAATTATACCTTGCCTTGGTATCATCACCACACTGGAACATTACCCATGATTCCCTGAGTTAACTCCTCACTACTCTCTGTTCAGTTAGTTAACTGAAGACTAGTTGACTAGTTAACTCAACTAGGTGGCAGTTCACTGTCGTAACTGTCTGAGAGACTAGACTAGGTGGAAGTTCACTACTGTAACTACTGGTGTGTGTCCATATTACTCTAGACCACCACTATGGCACATTGGTTCTCCTCCATTGTGCACTCATTGAGTTATACAGAGTATATCATGTGTAAATTATTCATTATTCACAACGGTTAATGAGAATTCTTTCATTCTTTCTCTCCTTCTTCTTCTTTCTCAAATTATCTCTGCAAATGTGTGTATTTTTTTTAAGAAAGATCTATTCTGTGTAGGTTAAAAATACTTACATGGTATCATATCCAATGAACTTCTAAGCAAAAGGTACACCAAAATTTAGGTACAAAAGATTGAAGACATCGGAAAGATGGATTTCCAAAAAGAATTCATTCTTACACCTTACAACTATTTTGCATGGAAGGAGAAAATAGCCATACATATTTGAACCAAAGGGTTGTACAGGTTAACCTTGAATACAGATAAAGAACCGACATCAGCCATATAAAAATTCAAGTACTTGAATCACATGGATGACGCACTCAGAACAATTTGCAGTCTTATTTCTCCCGATCTCCTTTTTTACATATCTTCGTGTAAGACTCCTAATGAAGCCTAGACCACCTTGGAAGGTCTCTTTGTAAAACATGATGAGATGAGTGGACACATGTTGGAGGTGGATGTTCTCACATTGGATCCAAAAAGATTCAAAAATACCCAAGATTTCTTTACAAAATTCAAGGATTTACTGTTGGAACTCAAAGCTTGTGGGGTTGATAAATCGGAGGAGAAACAAATGGTTCTGACCATTCTCTCCAAGATTGGTCCTAAATTCTTTGTATTTGTATCCACATTCCATTCTGTCAGATTCAACTCCGGAGCCACCTGGAAGATACCTTCTCTTGAGGACTTTATCGAATCCCTGACACAAGAGCAAACCAAGCTCATCAACATGGGCACAATCAAAGGCCCAAGGGAGCATGCACTCACTGTGAATGATGGAAGCCAAAAATATCATAAATATAAAAATAAATATAAACAAAAATCTCATGCACATATGAAGAAGGAAGGGTACACAAAACCCTTCACCGATGCCTCCGGATCCAAAGGGGAAAAGGGAAGAAAAGGGGAGAAATGCACGTACTGTCACAAAGGATTCCATTCAAAATTTTCATGCATGAAAAAACAAATAGATCTGATGTCTCAAATAATTCATCCAAACAACCTTAGAGTTCACATCCCCCAGGGTGCAAAGAAGAAGAAGCCAGAAGATCAGGATTCCAATAAAGGCAATTCTAGCCCTGCCTTGATTGCATCAACTCCTCTCCCGATGCTTGGATCGTAGATTCAAGAGAATAACATCACATGGTTGCCTCAAAAGAAGTATATTGTTATTTGGATGCATGCAAAGGTCCTCTTATTCTTATGGGGGACAATTTTTTTGTAGAAGTCACCAGCAAAGAAAGGATTGAACTCACCAACGAAAGCTTCGAGAATGTGTTGCACGTTCCCAAACTTTCTGTCAACCTTCTCTCCGTGTATCAAATGACAAATTTTGGCACCATAAATAAATTCATATTCACACCCAATTCCATGGACATCTACGACATGCAAACCAACTCCAGGGTTTCTACCGTTGAGCTAAATCATCAGTCTAGATTGTATACATTTTCTGAATTCATTGAACCTGATTCTTCATTATTGCTTATTCATGCTGATGAAAGTAGTAGAATATGGCATGAAAGGTTTGGACATTATAATTTCAGATACATGAAACAACTTAGCAAGCAAAGATTGGTTGATGTTCTACCAGACATCAATTTCTCCAAGGGAGTATGTGAGGGATGTGTTCTCGGAAAACACCCTCAAGATAAATTCGACAAAGGAAAGTCTCAGCGGGCTTCCACACCCTTAGATCTGATCCACAGTGACCTTCTGGGTCCTTTTCTACATCCATCCATCAGCAAAGCGGGGTTTGTTCTCATTTTTGTTGATGATTTCTCACGTTTTACTTGGATCTACTTTCTCAAGAAAAAATCCAAGGCCTTTCAACACCTCAAAGATTTCAAAGCCTTGGTTTAGCCACAGTCCAAAAATTAGATCAAAATCCTCTGAACTAGTAACGGGGGAGAGTATGTGAAGCATGAGATCCAAAATATTTTCCATGAGGTAGGGATTCATATGCAGCACACAGATCCCTATACTCCACAACAAAATGGAATTGTTGAGCAGAAAAATAGATCTCTAAAGGATATGGCATCTTCCATGCTGCATCAAAAGTCACTACCACAGAGACTATGGGTCAAAGCACTTAATTGTGCAACATACATCCAAAACATATCTCCCCATAGATATGTCAAGAATAAGACCCTTTACGAGGCTTAGAGCGTCCTCAAACCGGAAGTGACCCACTTTCTCATTTTCAGTTCACATGCATGGGCTCGAATTCCCTCCGAAAAGAGGAAGGCACTTGATCCACAAAGAACCGAGTGAATTTTTGTTGGATACCCCAATGGTGTGAAGGGATATAGGCTCATTGATCTTTCCTCGGACTGACTCATCATTGAGAAAAGTGTCCAAATCAAGGAAAGTGTCTCACATGCACCTCAACAGCCACATGTAGACACCTTGATTATTCCACCTGTCTGAGATGATGAGTATGCACATGTCGTCTCTTCTTCAGATGAGAGTTCTGATTCAGAGGACTCAGATGATTTAGATTCAGAGTCAATACAGTTGTTTGTAGATTCAATGGATCCATATGCACTTGTAGAGCCAGAGCAGAGGCCGAAGTGGGCACAAACTACTCTTCAGGATGCAGGGGATCTCATTGTTGGTCCAACCGATACTAGGAGGAATCGATTTGATTTACCAGAGCCTCCTGTTGCACTTGTCGCCACTGAACCATTGCCCTCCAGGAATCTTTTTTGGTTCATTCTTCAGATCCACAATCTTACTTGGGATCTGGTTCCCCTTCCTTCTGGGAGAAAACTTGTCATATGCAAATGGAAAGATTAGAAGATACAAAGCCAGGATTGTCTCCAAAGGATTTCAACAGATTCATGTTATTGACTATGATGAGACCTTCAATCCATTAGTGAATATGGATTCCATATGATTGGAACTTTCCATTGTGGTAGCCAAAGGATGGGAATTCCATCAGATGGACGTGAAGAATGCATTTCTTCACGGTGATCTCTCTTAGAATATCTACATGGAGTAGCCCCATCAATTCATGCAAGAATCATCTTTGGTATGTCGAATGAAGAAGTCCCTTTATGGCCTTAAGCAAGCTCCGAGGGCATGGCATGCCAAGATGGACTCCTACCTATTGTCACGTAACTTTGTACATTGTAAATCAGACCTGAATGTCTACATGCTCAGGACAAATGATTCACTTCTACTTTTAGTTCTATATGTTGATGATTTGTTGATCACCAATTTTTCGACTTCAACGATTGTTGCAGTCAAGAGGATTCTACATGATAGGTTTGTTATGACGAACATGGGTCTGCTACACTTATTCCTTAGACTCGAGATCAATCAGGATGCATCAGGCATCAAACTATCTCAGGCCAAGTATGCATGAGATCTCCTTGAGAGATTTCACATGAAATACTGCAAGTCTGCTCCGACTCCTTTCCTATCAAGATTCAAAATTGAGGATGGCGGGGAGACTCCACTGGTTAAAAACACATTGTATAGACAGATAGTGGGAAGCTTGTTGTATCTCACACACTCCAGAAAAGACCTCTCCTATACAGTTTGCATAGTTTCCAGGTTCATGCAGGAGTTGCATGAGCTACATTGGAAGGCTACAAAGCGTATTCTTCGATACGTACAGGGCACCATCACCTTTGGGATTCATTATGTATCATACTCTACATTATATCTCATCGTATTTACTGATTATGACTGAGTAGGAGATAACACCGATTGCAAGTCCACATTTGGTTACTCACTCAGTCTTGGTTCCAGGCCTATTTGTTGGTCGCGAAAGAAGCAAGACACCATTTATCTATCTTCAGTCAAGGAATAGTGCAGAGGGGTAGTCAACATATCCATTTAGGCTATGTGGGTACAACATTATCTCATTGAGTTGGGTATTCATTTTCATCGATCGATCATCATCTGGTGTGACAACCAGAGCACTCTGAAGTTCTGCAAAGATCCATTTCAGAGGTAGCGGAAGAAGCACATCGATATCCAAATGCACTACATCCCAGACTTGGTACACGAGGGGATCATCAATTTACAATTTTTTCCCTTAGCAGAATAGACGACAGACATCTTCACCAAGAACTTCACTGAGAAGAAGTTCCATTCTCTGTGAAGTCGTCTTTGAGTGAAGGACATAGTTTCCTAGAAATTGTAGTTCTTATTTTTACATACA
>SNQJ01S0006013.1:263910-284141 GCA_010110895.2 Picea sitchensis
TTCTTACTCTGTTGTCCAACTTCTTCTGAAACTTGCACAAATCATGTTTAGTCAAAACTTGCATGATTCTTTATCCCAAAAATGAAGGGCCCAACAGGCTCCAACCACAATCCTTGACTCTCCCTTGAGTCAAGTGCTTGGTTCTTTCGCATATTCCAGGAGCATTGGTTGTTTTCCCTTGTCCTCCTTTTCTTATTCCTTCAGCTCTTTTGTTTGTGATTTCTCTTCTTTTACCTCTTCAAATGAAGGGCCCAACTCTGGGACCAACTGTAAGGATCGCTCCTTTAATCCTTGAAACTTTCCAACTTTATCCTACCACTTCCTGGAAAGGAGTGATGCCTCCACAACAAACTGTTGGGTCTCCTTTTTACTATACCCCTTTGGCTTGGATGCGACCAACAATTTCCACTCAGAATTTGTTGTTGCATAAACTTGATGCATCTGCATGTACGTTGTTTGAATGACAGGTCAGAAGTCATGCAGCTCTTTCTTGGATATGGACTATGCCTCAAAGAGGGTGTTCAGTTCATTGTCTGCCTGTTGGATTTGGTCAAATTTCTGTTGTTGCTCCATCGGATCCATCGTGGCCGCAAAATCTTCGTTCAACACCTAGATTTTGGTGTGCACCTCCTCCAAGACTTGGTTTTGTCAAGCGATGATGCCCATCCAATCACTCACTTCTCAAAAGATATTTGTGCATTCCGTTGTGTACTTATGCAGTGTTGCTTTGGCATTGTTGCCTTGCAGTACGGTCTTCTGCATATTCTCTTGTAGCTTCTGAGGTTGTTGCTCTGCTTTTTGTTGAGTCTGTCGTAACTGTGCCTACAGATGCTCAGTACGAGTGGCGATTTGTGTCCATGCTCCTTGTAGCATCTCAATTTGGTGCTCTAGTTCTCCTGCATCATCGACTTCAAGTAGTTCACGTGAAACCTTCAAAATATCTGGCCAGGATTCGGGATTTTGCTCAACCTGGATCTTGTTGTGCACTTCTCGTGTCCTGCATGCCTGCGCAACAAGCTCTTCCTTCCTTGTGACCTCAGCAGACCTCTCGGCCTCTTGGAGCCTTTGTTATAATTGATCAGTTGATGCTCTGATTAGTCTAAATAAGTGCGTCATTGGACACTATACTAGGTCAACTCATGAAGGGGGATGCGCCTCTAGGTACTCATGTCTACAGTGGAACTCCATTGGTCATTGAATGATCTGAGCGAGTCTCTACCTCCTCCTCTATTGATGGACCTGGTGCTATCCTCAACCTTAGAGATGAGGGAAAGAGATTCACAACCTCTATTATGGATATGCATAGTTTCATCGGTTTTGCGCATTGCTGAGGGTTCTGGAGAACCCGCTCCATCTGTTCGTGCTCGAATGTCATGCTATGCCTGGTTGTTGATTATGGTTCCTTCTGAGCTTCTGGTATCTGCTTCTCTTTCATTACATTTTCTTAATTCATTGTGATTTCTTGGGCACCCTCACCCTTGATCGGTGAGGTGATTTGTTGGTTGTTGTGGGATTGTGGCTCCTCCACAGTTTGGGTGTCTTTTTTTTCCATTGAAGGCTCAATATTTTGTTCCTAGATATCTGGATTTAGACCAGTCAGCTTCATGCTCTGCTCTGGTAATTTGGGGTTTGGACCAGAATATTTTGATCTCAGCTTAGCCAACTCTTGGGTTTTTCCTAGGAGTTCTCACTCTGCTTGCTCTGGCTAATCGAGTTGCATCGGCTCTAGGTTTGTGTTCTAGGGTGAACTGGTGGTTTTTAGCGTTGGCAAGTGGGGTTGTGGTGATGACAGAGGGTGCTCAGTGACAAATGTGGATGGAAATGTCTTAGGCTCAGCTTCATCCTAAATGTGGATGATGGGGGTTTCTTTGACCGTTGAGCGGGTGCGGGGGATGGATGATACAAGGGGTTGGGGGTTCAAAGTTTTATTCAAAAAAACCCCAGTTCTGGGCCTCTTCACCAATGGTTCAGTAATGAACACAATGCTTAGTATCTAGTTAACATCCTCACCTGACAACATGACATTGGTTGGAAACCGACAGAGGGTCGTTATTTTGTTCCACTCCAATGGATTCATCTATTCTTCCTCCTCAGAGTTTGATTGTGTTGGAGCTTCTGGCTTCTATGAATCTAGACCTGAGCTCGGTCTTGCTCCTTCTTCTTTGTCTGTCTTCTTCAGCAGCTCCACAGGTAGAATATAGTGCATTCCCGACTTGCGTGGGTTGTGTTTGCATGGGTTGTGTTTGAATCCTATCCATGACATTACTTCCTTGTCGAAGTACTCCTCATCCAGATAGAACGAAAACATCCTTGTATGGAAATATTCCCTTCTAACATGTCTCGGCTAGACAAATGTATGGTGTCAGTTCATACTTAAGGCAATGTTTTGCGTATTGTAGTTGAGGATCTCCTGTTGAATACGCAGCCTTTGTGTTGCGTCTATCAGGCCTTTGTACCACTTAGAAAATTTTGCGGTGTTGAAGGTTGTATTCTCTGAATGCGACCTTGACTGCTATGGCTCAAACATCTTCGCCATGCGACCCTTATCTGGTAGCATTGGCGGCCTTCCAATAGGTGGATTCCATTTGAACATTGTGAATGCCATGAGAATATATCCATAATTGAAGGTTCCTCCCTTCTCCCGCGCTTCCTCGTATGCCACTAGTAGTTCCTCCAACATGTAACTACACCAATTTAACACAACGTCGTTGGCACAAAAGTATTCTACTGATAATGCATCTAGCATGCATTCGCCCTTGCAGTATGATCTCATAACCTTGTTGGATATGATTTGAAAACCAATCCGGACTATCTCTAGTAATATGGGGTCGATTACTTTTGTGCGCCCCCCCCCTCTTCGTGTTGAATTTTTCATACAGGCTGAGCTCTCCTTTATTTTTGTCATGCTTACTATGACCCTGGAATCCTCTCGACACATCTTCTCCCTCGAAGGACAGTCCAGTAGGTTGATAGATGTCATCAACATGGATTAGATATCTCTTATCCAACCAGAGACTTATGTCATGCACCCTAATTATCAGAAATTTTATGCACCATGCAACCTCACCAATGGTTCCAAATATTTTTATGTCTCTAAGGCTCATGATGGTCAAATTAAATAAGTTGACAAATTTTGGTCTTGGGATGAATTGCATGTCTCCTAACCCATCTAGAGCCTTCTCCCAAAATACATATGTGTGCATCTGAGGGAATAAAACTTGATCTGTTAGGTCAATATCGAGGAGATTAACATGCTCCACATTCCCTTTGAGATCGCCCACGACCTCGAATTGGGGGTCATAGGGCTCGTTTGGTACCACTTCTTTAGACATGGTGCTTCGGTTTGTTGTGGCTCTCAACATTCACACTTCTTTGGCAAGCTATGGACTAGGATCACGACTAAGGGTTTCACAATTGTACAGGCTGGTTTGCTCTACTGAATTTGGAAATAGCTATGTTCTTTGAAAATGATGCGTCCTTGGGCGAGTTCTCAGGGCCTTATGCTTGTCTTAGCGGGCAAGTTTAGCAATAAATGTTGTTCATCATGACCATATGGATGCAACTAAATCTGAGTTTTCAGATGAGACATTTTAACGGGGTAAATCCTATTGGGTGATTTTGGAATTTACTTACTTGCATGAGTGGAATAGGGATGTGGCCAATTTCATACCTTTTGATTTGATGAGTGGGTATCCCAGCGTGAACTCCAATGGAATATTTGCATTTCACGGCTTTATGGCTTAATTGAATTCGGGTGGGGTACCGTAATGGTCATAAAGGTTGTGACTAGACTGGGTTTGTGTGGCACATGGACTCAAATCATATTCAAGTCCTTCCTCCCTCCGACCACAAAGGAGGTTCCTGTCATATTAATGACTGTCATTAATGGATTCTCTTACTCTTTGGATCTTGCACTACCGATTCATTAGTTATTTATCAAACAACACTTAAACAGAAAATGAACTATGTGTCATGGTGCAACACTGTGCATATTGACCTTATTAACAGAATTTACAAAATTTTAGAAAAACTCAAATCTAACTATTGTACAAGCTCCTTCGGACTAGAGAAACAATCCCCTTTTTTTTCAGTTTTGAGACAAACAGGGCTTCAAGCGGACATCGTTCACCCATCCTGGTCACAGTACACCATCCAATTGCATGAGTTGGACTGCTCCTGAGGGTCAGATCTCCGCAATGATAAATGGTCACAACTAGTCCATGCACAGCTTGTCGGGATGCTTTTGGTACCGACTATCATAGAGTAGAACCTTGTCTCCTTGTGTAAATACCTTGGTCTTAATGTACCTGTTGTGCCAAGATTTTTGTCTTTCTTTTTCCACTAATTGATGGAAGTCTACTAGAAATCTGGTCTCGTCGAGTTATTGTAACTCCATAAGTCTCTATGCAATGGATTCCTCTTCTGACATATGTGTGATTTGTGCAATATACAAACTTGGAGTGATGAATTCTGCAAGCACCACTGCCTCTTGCCCATAAAACAACTAGAATGGTGTGTGCTTGTGGAGTTTCTTTATGGTTGTCCTGTAAGCCCATACTACTGTTGGGACTCTGTCATCCCAATCCTCCCAGTTTGTGCAACAAACCTTTGTTAACCCTCTTTCTAGAATCTTGTTGAAGGCTTCGACTGTTCCATTGTCTTGTGGGTGGTAGGGATTTCTTTTGTGGTGTTGGATCAGGAACTCAGTTGTAAGAATTTCTATAGTGTTACTAATAAAATGAGCTCCATGATCACTTGTTAAACTCCTAGGACATCCAAAATGGGTGATGATATTCTCGAAGATGAGCCTGGTAGCAGTATTGGTCGAACAGTCCTGAACAACTACTGTTTTAGCTCAACGTGTAAGGTATTCAGTTGCGGTGATGATGTACCTAGCCTTTGAATGCTTGGTTGTGGGGTTGACTAGTCCAATGAAGTCAACTACCCATTTCTTGATTGCTTGTATAGCTCCAACTGGTTGCAGTGGTAGTTCATCTCGTCGTGAGGGATTACCCACTCATTGAAAAACATCACATGATCTAGCGTATACTTTAGCGTCCTTCAAGAGTGTTTCCCACCAAAGTCCTTCCTATAGCACTTTCTGTGCAGTGGCCTTTCCTCCTACGTGACCTCCTGCAACTCCACTCTGGCATTCCCATAGTATATCTTGTCTTTCACGATCCAGGACACATCATCTGAGGATACTGTCGAGTCCTAGTTTATACAGTTGTTCGAAAATAAGCTGGTAATTTTTTGCTCTAACTACCATGTGGCGTTTCTGGGTTGCGGAATATGTTTCTAGGCAGGACCCTATACTTAAGAAAAGTGTTTTGTCCTCCAGGTACTCTGGTATGGCTTCAACCCAGAACAAGTCTTCATCTAGGAGTTGATCATCTACTACTCTACCACTTTCCCTTGATTCTAATCTGGACAGGTGATCCAGTCCTACATTGCATCTCCCTGGCTTAATGGTAACTTCAAAGGAAAATTCATGAAATAACAACAACCATATACAAATTCTCCCTTCCAACATAGGTTTGCTAACTAGATATTTCAATGCAGAGTGATCAGTAAATAACTTAGAATGAGAACCTAACAAATAATGTTTAAATTTATGCAAAGCATAAATCATAGCTAAGCCCTCCCTTTCCTTCATTGTGTAGTTGCACTCTTCTTGCGACAACTTCCGACTTGCAAAATAGATAGGATGATCCATAGCTCCATCTCCAGGTTGCGTTAAGATAGCTCTTAAGGAAATTCCTGAAGCATCTACATGAACGTGAAATTCATTCTCCCATTTCGGAATATTAGAATCGGTGATGTGCTGAGCTTCTCCCTGAGTGTCTCAAGTGCTTTATCACATTCTGGAGTCCATTGGAATGGTTCAACCTTTTTCAGCAGGCTTTCCAGAGGTGCAGTAATGTTGGCATATCTTCAGATGAACCTATGTAATAACCTATGTGTCCCAGTGTGGAGCACAACTGTTTAGCACTCGTAGGTTGTGGCATATTCGTGATGATTGCAACTTTTGTTCGGTCTACCAATACTCCTTCTCGGTAGACTATGTTGCCCAGCAAATTCCCATGTGGTACACATAAGATGCACTTTATGAGATTCAATGAGATCTACAATTCTTTGCATCTGTCAAACATTAGCCATAGCAGTGCTACATGTTCCTTGAGCAGGCTATATATTGTCCAATCATCCATATAGACTTCTATAAATTTATGAATGAAATCTCTAAAAGTTGCTATTACAATCTTGGAAAAAACTGTAGGGGTGTTCTTTAATCCAAATGGCATCACATTGTATGTGAAAGATCCCCATTCTGCTATGAAAGTGGTCTTGTTTTTGTCCTCTTTGGCGATCCTGACTTGGTGATACCCTGAAAATACATCTGTGAATGAGTATGCTTCCTTCCCCACAACCTGTTCTAGCACCTCATCAGTAAAGGGTGTTGGGAAAGGGTTATGTACATAGGCAGAGTTAAGTCTTTTGTAGTCCACATAGACTCTAATATCCTCGGTGCCTTTATTTCTTTGAATGACTATTGGGCTGACCCATTCTGCTTCTTCTAATGGAAAAATGAGTCATGCTTCCAACATCTAATCTATTTCCTTCTTAACCTTCTATTTTACTCTAGGGTTAAGACGGTATGGTCTATGTCTCACAGGTTTGGATCTTAGTTTCAATTCAATTTTCATTTAACCCATACCTCTTTTGATTCCCTTTAACTCTAAAAAAGACTTTGGGAACAAATCCTCATATTCTCGCAACAAACTTTGTATTTCTTGACTGGTTTGCTAGTCCCAGTAGTCTCCCACCATAGCTATATTGGGTTGCTTTGTGGTCCCTATATTGATTTTGCACAATTTTAATGGGTGATTGTAGGAACTATCAGTCTGGTTGGGTATGCTATTTTGTATGTATCTGCTCCCCTTTGTCTCTTTGATGGCTAGGTTTCTCAATTCCTCTAAGTCATCTCAGCTTTTAGAATCTCTGCTAATATGATAGCATTCTATAGATTTCTCAGTTGGGGCCAGGTGAAGGTTAGTCTGAAGTTCTTGGATATGTTTAACACATACCACTAAGTTTGGTTTTTGATTACCATTATCTGTAAAAAGAAGTTCTTTAGTCTTTTGTAGGACTACTTCAAGCTCAGGGTACTTACCTGTAAATGAGAAGTCCTTGCAAAAATGAGTTGCCAATGCTTGTCAGTCGTTGGTCTGTATTATGTTTTCCTCATGTATGAACCAATCTTTTAGGATTGGACCTAAAGAGCGGGGAAATACCTAAACCCAGAAGTGAGAGGGTATTCCCACATCTTGCCACTATGTCACGCACTATTCAATATGCATTCTAGTATCTGATTCTTCATTGAACAGTTGCGCAACTTGGAGATCTATCTGCATCTATGATTCCAGCTGCTCCTTATTCTAGAACCTATACTTGATAGCTTGCTTCACCTCATCCCAAGTTCTGAGTAAGGATTTATGATTAACCCACCATCTGGGAGGGGTGTTATGAAAAGCTACATCTAGTACTGAGATTATTTGATCTTCTACTACCTTTTCCTCCATGTTGAGAATAAACCTGTGTAGTTCTGAGGTGCCATCACATACTAGGTGTCCTCTAACTTTGGTCCCAACCCATCTAGTTACTCTAACAGTTGCGCATCTTCTTGATAATCTTTTGTACCAACCTTTTTTCCAACTGTCAAAAGCCAATTATGAATCTTTGTCTGCTAACTGTATGCTTCTCCAACTTACTGATCCATCAACAGTAGGATTTATGTAATCGTCTCTTTTTCCTGTTTTTACGGTGTACAACTGGTCCAATTCTTCTCCCTCCATATTATTGTATGTTGGCTTTGTATACAAGGGTCCTATGTATGGATCCAAAGGTTGAACTACCTTGATTCCATTGACCTCAAAGGTCATTGTGCCTTTCTTTAAGTCGATTACTACATAGTTTTCATAGGCCCAATCGATGCCAAGTAGTGCAGAGTAAGGGTCCTTATCTCCCATGATATCAATGACTTCAAAGTAAACCATTGTCTTTACTCCTGCAACATCTATTACCATGTTCTCCAATCTTCCAATGGGGAAGATACAATATTGATTTTCCATTCTTAACTGAATTGGGGAATATGTTAGCCTAGGTTTTCCTAGGGCTTCCCAGGTATTTTTAGGTAGAATGTTCACATCGAATCCTAGATCCAACATGACGTCCTTAATCTCAAATTCATCTAACTGGGCTACTAGTGTGAATTATTTTCCAGTTCATACTTTTCTTTGTTGTACTCTCTGAGTACTCTTGTCAGAAAGATTAGCCCTTATTCTTTCTTCTTAGGGTTCTTCGTTCCCTAAAAATAGGTATAGAACATTGCACAACTTTTCTTTTAGTTGATCATTCCCCAGAATGTCAGAGAATAATTGAAACCAAAGTTCAACTACATTTTGAGGTTGCTCAGGTTGTCTTGTTATGACTACAGGGTTTTTGGGTGGAGGGGGTGAAGCAGGGACTTGTGCCATCTTAGGATAAAAAATACGATGTGGGGGTTTCTCTTGCATCTCAAGGCTAGGAATATTCTGAAATACTTCTATGGAGTATTTAAAAAACAACTTTTGTTTTAGAGGGTCATGCCCGTCTTCTTTAGGTGTTACTTCCTGGATCTTAGGTAGAGTATCAACATCAGCTCCTGTCTTTTCTCCTCCCCAAGTAACAATATTAAGGTTAGGCAATTGTCCCTTAATGACTCTCTTGATTTATAAACTTATGAGGTTAGTTCCTCGTTGTTGTACTCTATCTTCCTTTTTTGAAATTAATTTTGGGTAGTCTTCAGTTGTGTGCCCATTGGTTCTGCAATGCGAGCATAATGGCCACCTTGGATGAGGATAGTATCTAGCTAGGTGACCTTTCCCATCACAGTCATAACATCTTCTTGGCCCTCTTCCCCTGGTTCTCCCTCCTCTGAAGTCTCCTTCAGCTCCACCTCCTCGATCTGTTCCTGGTCCCTGAGGGTTTTCATTGACCCTAAATGTTGTTCAGTCTAACATGTCTGGAAGTGCATCCAGTGTTGTACATTGATTGGTAGTGTGCGTGGTATATGCACAAAATTCACAGTGAACTATATTTGGTACTGTCAAATATTTTTGCATAATGGGGCACTGTCTTGGATCATTCCCATGAATTCGGTAGATTTCACAATACTCAACTGCTAGTGCTACTTGGTCTCTTGGAAAAGCATGATACGGGATGGGGTTATGGAATTGTAATTTCATAGACACTTATGAAGCTCTTCTCGTGGGTTCTGGTGGGGGTACCATCGAATTCTGAGGAGGTCCCATTCCCCTTATTCACAGACATTTGTTCACCATATGTCCTTCTGTATAACATCCGGTGCACCAAACCTATGTTCATCCTAGTCTGGGTATCGTTAGCTCTTGAATATTTTCTGTAAGCATCGATATATGCCCTTGTAGGTGTGCTAGATTCACATCTGCTTGGGGTCTGGTCACTCTCAAGCTTCCAGGGTATCCTTCCATGGCTTCAATCTTCATCGATTGTTCCAAGGAATTTGTTAAAGTGGCTATCCGTTGTTGCGTTAGCGGAATACAAGTCAGAGGCAGCAACCCCTGAATGTAGCACTCCCTTTGATGTTCTTCATGGATTGGATGTGCCAACCTCCCTATATCATATTTGAATTTTTGGTTGTATTCCCATGTTGATTCGCCTTCTCATTGTTGGATCTCACACAACTCAGATAGAGCCTGTTTTTCTGACTTGGGTAGTTTGAACTCTGCTATGAAACTTATTCATACCTGACCAAGAGTGAACACTTGACCTTGCATTCTTGGAAATCATAGCTCAGTGATATTCATGTACCACTTGGGAGCACTACCCCTCAAGGTAGTCTGGAACTCGACCAACTGATTCGCATCCAGAGTCCCTCTGGATCTCTAGATTGCTTCACACAAGAACCATTGATGTTCAACGTCTTCATCTCCCTTACCCAAAATTTTTGGGTATCGTTCAATCAAGCCTCTCGCATGGGCAGCCATTGTTGATATTTTTGTTCTTATCAATATGAACCCTAACGGTCTTGCTTGTGATCTACCAAGGGATCTCAATATCCTCCCTATACTCGCACTTCCTAGTTGTGATTGACTAACTAATTGTACGGGAACAGAACTAGCATGAGAAGGTAGTATCAAACTTACCTCTTTTATAGAAGACACTTGGGGTATGGGTGATTCGGGGCCAATTCCACTGGCTTCGGGGTGGTTTTCTTTGATCTAGGGGGTCTCATTTGCTTCCACTGGGACACTCTCTTCGGTCAGATTCTCGATCTCTCCTGTTATCGGGGATAAATATTCTCTTTCTTCTTCAAGATTCATGCCGGCTTCTTCCTCTCTTACATCTACACCTTATCCTTATTATCCAACCTCCTGGGGAATTCTTTCTCTCTACGCTTCTCTCTCATTTAATATTTGACTGGCCAGTCTTTCCTATCTTCTCATCTTCTGCAACTCTTCCATCTGTCTTTCCTCTACTTCTCCTGATGCTCCTTCTTTCCTCAACTTTTCATACTATCTTGTTGCTTTCTTGATCTCACCACGCCACCACTTCTCAAATATGACGGATCTCTTCAAGGCTCGCTCATATTTTGAGTTTGTTTCTTGTTATTTCCCCTCCAATTTTGAAAGAACCCTTCCCCTCTCTCAAGCCATGAATCTACCCCCGCCTCGCCCTACCCTAAGAGAGGATGTTTACATTTCCATGTCATTCAATGACATAGTCAACATCCCATCTTCCATCAAGAAAACCTTAATCCACAAGGGGATTTCTATCAACAGTCTTCCCATTGCATCTTTCTTGAAAATCACCTCTGTTCACGAAAAATACTGGTGGTTCTTAGCTGCAAATTTGATGATATATCCTTCTAATGTGGTACTGACCAAGAAATCAATCGCCCGCATGACTGGACAATCCATACTCTTAAGTGTTGCTATCTTTTCGGTGTCCCATGCACAAATCCTCTTGACTCATTCTTGGAACTCTGGAGCTTCTTGGAGCCTCTTTATCCAGTGGAAAACTTCTTCCGAAAACTTAACCCAGAAAATCTCATACTGGTCGCTCAATCTTTCTGAGTAAAAGATTGCTTCACGAGTGTCTTCCAATGATTTTCCCCTCAGTTCTTCTTCTTTCCATATGAAGACATCACAGTTTCTTTCCCACCATTGATCAATACTAGATCTATGGATTTGCAGACACATTCTCCCTACAGGTTACCTTTTAATGCATATCTCGACAACGGAACCATTTTGTTGGCGCAAAGACTTATGAGGATCCACAAAACCTTCAGGACTCATCCTGACCTTGCACAAGAGACATGAACAGATCTTAATCGTAAGTGTTTAAGAGTTGAACCTACTTACATTATGAACAAGACTTTAAACATAGAACCATCAAGAAGAACTTATAAATCATAAATAAGTATTATAATGCATAAGTAAAACACACAGAGAAACATAATTTTGAAAATTCATGTCCTTCTTCATATTAGCTTCAAAATATTTCTCTAGCTACAGACTCAGAAATACTCAGTAGTTCTCTGTACATACACTTGACTTTGGACTCATGTCGTAGAGTTTCGATTCTCAAAAAAATAGGTCGATTAAATTACAAACTCATGACTTTTCTTGACTCGACTTACAACAACCTCATCAAGAGAGAAATATCGGACTGAGATTGATCACAATTCAGCTGAATCACTAGCTAACCCATCAAGCTACACACAACCACTAAAATCTCGACCTACTAACCCTTTTACAATTATGTTCTGCCCTCTATATAGATAGGTTGTGTCTTCCATATTGACTTGCACGCTTCCTTATTCTATTGCAACCATTTTTTGCTTAATTGGTGTTGCATTGTCTTTCATAACTGCTTTCTGTTGCTCTTTCATACTCTATTGTCCATCTTCTTCTGAAGCTTGCACAACTTGTGTTCATTCAAAACTTGTGTGATTCCTTGTCCCAAAAATGAAGGGCCTAACACATTTTACAACCTAAATGGAACCACTGTGAACTCACAATGGCCATACAATGTTCTTAATGTTGTCTTTCTAATAACTTCTTCTTTAATCCTCGCCTAATGATATCCTGACCTAAGTTCAATCTTGGAAAATATATTTCTATCTTCCATTTGATCAAAATGATCATATATCATTGGAAAATGATACCTGTTCTTCATAGTCACCTTATTCAAATCCCTAAAATCAATGCACAACCTCAAGGTACCATCCATATTTTTCACAAATAACATTGGGCCACCCCAAGGTGACACACTTGGGCATATATACCCCTTCTTCGAAAGTTCTTCAAGATGAATTTTCAATTCCTTCAACTCTGGTGTACTCATTCTATAAGGAGTCTTGGCCACTGCGGTAGATCCAAGAATCAAATTGATGGAGAAATCTATATCTCTCTTGGGTGGAAACCTTGGTATCTCTCTAAATACATCCTCAAATTATTTTAAGACTGAATGATATTCAATACTTGACACTTTATACTCAATTTCCTCTTCCATATGTGCTGCATAAATTTGACATAATTTTCTGAAGTTTCTTTTTAGCTGCAAAGTTGAAATATCTTTGATAGTTACTGCCCTTAGAATACCTTGAACTATTTGCAAGTTCTCTTCCTCATCCAAACAAGTAAAAGTCTTGTTATAGAAATCTAGAAAAACATGATTCTTATCTAACCAATCCATACCAATTACGAAATCATATGAACCTAAAGGTATGATGTCCAAATATACCTTTGTACTCAATCCATGAATGTCCATTGGATAATATTTAACTGTCCCATTGATTCTTCTTTTATCTCTTCTAGCTAATTGAACCAACCAAGATTTCCCAAGTTTACCTCTTCGAAAGTGAAATACTTGCACCAAATTGGGATTTATATAACTATGACTAGCTCCTGAATGAATTAAAATAGCTATAGGCTGATCATTGATATTACCTTCCACTTCAATCATATGAGATTGAAATTCATCTTGCTTGCTATCTAGGGATTGGTATGAGGAAAATCTCTCTATGGCTAGGGGAAAACCACAACAAATGGAAATGACTGCATAAATCAACTCTATTCTCAAGCATGCTATATAAACAAATATGCTAGCAAGACAAGATAAAAGGCCTACCTGATCCAGATGTTCGACGAAGTCCACCGTTGAGCACTTGACCCAAAGAAATATACCTGCAACTATTCCTCAACAACTAAGAAAAGCAAGCATATAGTGATAATATATGATGCTAGCACATTCAATAGCATAATCCATTAATATACATAACAAATACGGCCATGGAATAATAATTCAAATATTTGCAAGATATCAATTGGACGTGAAAAGAGTATTTCTATTAATATATGATCAACAAAAGTGAAAAAGTTATAGACTTTCATGTCGGCAATGTTCGAAACCAAGAAACTAAGTTCCTTCCAGCTGGGCCTCCACCAAAGGCAAGCTCATAAAAGAGAGACAATGAAGTTCTCAATCAATAAGGGAAGATCTTGGGGGATGAACATTGTGTTCAGACTTAAAGGACAAAGGGATGCAGACTCAATATGAAGTGAATAATTCCTCCAGAGTAACTTTGCTCTCAAAGTTGAATTCTTTTCTCCTCCTTTCCATAGCTCAGAATTGTCCCATTTATATCCTTCAAATGGAACTGAAGGGCCAAGTCGGAACGTTTCCAGTATATGGAAGGCTAAGGATCATTGATATCCTATCGTGACATGGAAACCCGACACCATTTTTCATTTATTGGCACAAATATCGATGTACGCGGGCTGTAATGGTGCAACTTGCATATACGCCTGTTGTATAGTAGGCAAGGTGCATATATGTGGAAAAAATGTATTTTTTTCTCTGGGATTTGCAAAAAGGGATGAAAAGTCTGCATAGGGAAATGGAAAAAGTCCCTATGTGCGAGATTGCATAGAGTGAGGAAAATATTGCTATAATAGATGCCCCCTAATGTGTGAGGTCATAGGAGTATCTGCGATGGCCAAAATACATTATAAAAACCCAGAAGTGGAGTGATGGGGAACCAGCTGAAAGAACTAGTTGCTCATTACATTCTGCAATTACTTTGCATACATGGTTTCTAATTTGAATTACACTGCAAATCCATGTGAAAATGTACCAAACAACTGTCTGTGGCCATGAATAGGCAAATACAAATGTGGTTACATGCCAAAGGTTTGCATAGTCATGAACAAGGCCTAGTAGAACCAGTCTCAAAATTAATCTGAAGATATTTGTATACAATGGAGTACAATCTGATCTCCCATTATCACTGAAGTCACATAGGTACTGGTCCAATGAAAAGTAAACAATAGCTTAGGAATGTTGCGGCCACATACTAATGTCTTCAAGTCTTCTACACAATCCTCCAAAGGTGAAAGTCTACATCATGTGAACAAAGGAGTTGAGGTCGAACACAATGACACATCGTTTGATTACTGGTCATTCAGGTGTACCGTTAAAAAAAGAGAGACATCCTACCGATGATGAAAGTAGGTATCAAGGCACCGAGTACATTATTACAAGTGTGAATAAAGGATTCGAGATCGAACACTTCAAGAATCCATCGATCAGGAGACATTGATGTATTCCGAATTGTCGATGGTGAGAGAACCTTCCACTAATTACTGCAAGCCTCAAGGTACTCATAGGACTCTAGGTATCATTTCAAGAATAGATGAGAAGAATTCGATGGAAGGAGACCTGTTGAAAGGAGAGAATTAAGGCATCTCTCATCATTCAGCACGAGGTACAAAGTAGGAGCTTCATGATGTGGAGGAAATTGAACAAAGAACATGTTCATGAACCAATGAACCTGTGTGTCTTTCACGTGTGCCCAGTGAAAGCTGTACACGAAAAGGACCCTTTCAATAGAAACCAATGAGGAAAATTGCTGACAAAGGCAAGGAAACCATCAATAAGGCTAATGGCATGCAAGACACTACATGAATCCCAATGTGTGAATAGATTTCTTGTCATTTAACAGAAAGGGAAACCACCCAGTCAACAACCAATGATGAAATGTCGATTGTTGGGTTCAAGGTTACCTACCAATAATGGGACCAGGGTGCGTGATAGAACTACAACATCATGTGATTCTGAGACAAAATGAGGGTATCGCCGAAATACAAAGTCAAGAGTTCTGATGAATGGACGACATAGGTTGATAGACTTCCTTTGAATAAGAGCATGAGACATATGGGAGACTTTGACAACATAGAATAAAAAACGAAACCATGAGATGCAGGAGGGATCAATGAAATTCTCCATAGGGATTGGAAGAGTAACCAGTTGTTGGAGAAAACTCTCTGTAACGAGATCAACTTCCTAAGGCCATGCTAAACCCAAAATCATGATGACAAATGGACTCAATAACTTTGTGCTCTGTTCAAAGGTGACACGACTGCTACCAATATAAGATAATACTCCCTTCCCACCTGTCTTTTTTGTTTTTTTGTAGTCAAATGAATGCTATGATATAGAGGAGGAAACAAGTGTCGCAAGTAATTAAAACTAGTTCCAATAATGGAACATACCTATTCTCAATGCAAGGAGATGCATGCGGAAGATGGACACTATGGGGAATGTTCCCTCATGGGTATAGGGTGTCAAATTGCGAAGGATATAAACAAGGCTCTACGTGGTTGAGGATGCCAAACTGCTGAGGAAAACGGTTTATAACGCAAAGAAATAACCGACTATACACTCAATACTACAAGCAAGGGCATGAGATGCAATCACAACTTAATGCCGAAATATGTCCTTTTCCATAAGCTTAGTCTACTTGGTTTGAAAAAGGGATAAACTTGTACCAAATAGACATCCTTTCAAATCCAATTTATGAGTGTGAAAGATACAAGTTCACTCGACAATCTTTTCTCTTTTTGAAAATGAGTTGGAAAAGAGATTAACTAAGACTCACAACCTTTCAAGTCCAATTTAACGAGTTTGAAAGGGAAAAATTCTCTTGGCAATCTTTTTGCTTTTTTAGACGAGTTAGAAAAGAGCTTAAATCAGACTCGCTTGGGATTTTCTAGTTGACAAGTTAGTGGGGAGGCCAAGGCTCCTATGCTAGACTTATGTGGCATGTCAGTATCTTACAAATAGTCGACATAAGCTTGGAAAAACCAAAATCTCTCCAAGTCATGGAGGATAAAGTGATAGCAGAGGTTATCATCTCCGTGATGTATCTGATAATGTCTCTTACTGAAAAGAACATAGGTGGAGGCATTGGATACCCCAAAATACCATCCCAATCGAAGGGAAATTATCCAGGAATTGAAGGGAGAGTACTTAGGGAGAGTAAAACTCTCTCTTGTTCATAAGGAGCGGTATTAGGAATGTTGACGACATGGTTGAAGGACACATCACCCTCCAAAAGGAGAGTTGGACTGATCAAAGATTCCACTGGTATGACCACTTCTTCAACTCTCGGTTGAATAGGATTCTTGATAATGGAGATAGGAGACACATCACCCTCGATAGCAAGGGTGTGGTTAGGAGAGGATTTCATCGGTATGATTGTCGTGTCAATCAAAGAAGAAACAGAGTGTGAGAAAACCACAGACACCTCAGAATCCAACGTGCCCTTAGGTGATCCCCACGGTTCTGGTATCCCAACAGTAACAGGACACAAACAAGTAAGGTGATTTTCTCCTCAAGTCTTGCAAAGGAATCTAGGCTTATGTCTAAGACATCTAGGATTCTCAATTCCCCCAAAGTTACTCACAATGGTTGGTGACATGCTCTCAACGTGACTGGCAGAGGTGAGAGAGTTATCTCCTACATTATGTATGGAGATTGGAGATGTGACATTGATATGAATCGTGGTGACTAGAGTGATTCCCCCATCATGACTAGTAGCGACTGGTTGCGGGTCTTCAATATGACTTGCATAGTTTGTCGACCCATCTCCAACATGACTGGCAGAGGTTGGTGATGGAGCTCCAAAATGACTAGCAGTGACTGGACTAGTGGTGGTGGTTTGTGGCATTTAATACCAAGGTCCAAGGAAAGTTTGACTTTGAAACATTGCATGCCAGGAAGGGTCATGGTTTACACCTTGTCCCTATTCGAAAGGGACATAGTATCCTCCACCTAAATCATCCATAGAGGTTTGTATGGGCATCATTACTAAAGTCTGCGTAGAGACAAAAGTATGATAATGATTATTCAAGTGAGGAGATATGTTTCCCCCATGTGAAGGGGTTCCGTGAAGAGGGTAGTCTAAATCGTAAAACTGATTCTCCCCGTATGAAATACCCGAGGATATATGTGGACCCTCCATGGTTAAAGTGTTTGAAGGAACCGGCATGGCGGATGAAGGATACACAGATGGGGTGTAATAAGTAGAATAAGAACCCATTTGAATACTAGATCCAGAAAGAACGTAGCTAGGACTGGATCTGTAATAAGGGAGGTTCCAACCTCCCACAGTGAGTTAGTTGAGGGACATTACTCACATCAAACGAAGAGGTAGGAAGTGGAGCCATGGTGCCCCCAGATCCAATGCTATGATTCATATAATTGGGACAAGGAGAGGATGGAAAGGGCGAAGTCACATTCGACATATCAACAGGAAAATGATTAGAGACCCAAGGCATGGATTGAGTGTCATAATTATTCATACCATTATGAAAATCATAAGGATTTGTCCCCATGAAATGAGCGAACATCATGGGGGAGGCAGTGATAAATGAGGTAGCCAAAGGAACTCCATTATCCATGATAATGAAAACTCAATAAAAAATCCTAAGGAAACTAGCGATCAAAGAGCACACCAAAAATCAAATGGCCAATATGCACACAAACGAGATGAAGTGGTTGAAAGGGGCCTCCCTCCCTAAAGAAGGTATGTCTCAGCCAAGAGGGGTTTGAGACTCCCTGCTAAATATTGGAGGTAAAAAAATTAGTTGTAAGGGCCCGCATGGGCTTAACAACTAGTCAGTCAGATCCCCCGGAGAGGTAATCCTCCATAAATGTTGTGTGTTGTTCGACCCTTATCTGACCCAGGGTACCTGTAGAATAACCCCTGCAAGTAACCTACGTGGCACCTAAGTCAAGAAACTAAGAAACCAATGTATAACCGATGCATAGGAGAGAAGTTGTAAGTTAGGTCCACCGTATGGGAAAGGTAGCAAAGCCTGAAACCTTGAAAGCACTACCTCTCATGGAGGTAAGTGAACTAGCAAGATCCCCAGATATGAATAGATCCCCAAAAATATCTCTGGCGCTAAGAAGGTATCGGGGGGATATTCCTTCAACCGACCTCGCGCGACCTTGTCATTAACTCTGGTGTAAGCGGAGCCTCCTGATATTACCTATTATACAATGGATTTCTCCACTCCCTTAGTCAGACACATAAGTTGATTTAATAGCCTTGGAGAATTTTACTCACAAAATCCTATTCGAAGGTACTAAATCCTAAGCTAGTTTGTGCACCCTAGAAATTAAAATCATTACTAATCAATTTTAAATTATAGCGTTAATTTTAATGGTCATGCTTACTCAAAAACGTACAGTGATGAAACTCATGATTTTATGACTCAACAAGTAAAGTAAATATGAATACAATGCAAAGTCCTAACTTCAATTTTCAATGAATGATATGCTTCTTAAAACAATGCAATTTTCAATTAGGGATCCCATTTTTCATCCCTAATTTTTCATCCCTTTTTGCAAATCCCAGAGATAAAAATACATTTTTTCCGCATATACGCATCTTGCCTACTATACAACATGCGTATATGTAGGTTGCACCACTACAACCCGTGCACATCAGGATTTTCAATTAGGGATGCATTGTTTTAAGAAATGGAAAAAGACACTCTGTGCAAGATTGCATATGGTGAGGCAAATCTTGCTATAATAGGGATGGATAGATCCTTGACATGCTTCTAGACATGTCCTCAACTATATCATGTTGTTGCACATTGTGAACAGTCTTCACTCTTTCACCTCTATGAGGGAAATCTTGTAATGGCCCCGACCATTACGACACAAAACGACGTACAACAGGCAATTTTTTTTTTTAAAGAATTAAGACGATAACATCAACAATAAAGTCATAGTGACACAACTCGACGATATCATAATGAATGAATTTCACACGACACATAAACATAAAAATCATAGCAGATTAGCACATCAATCAATGCGTGCATTTGATCTTAATTACTTAATTTAACATACATCATCATTATTCAATGCACGCAATAATCTAAAATATCTAAACATGACGTAAACCAGGACGCAAGGTAATTGTCAATTAATCTAAAGGGTAAGGAAGTCTAATGGCTACACCATCATTATAAATCTAAATAATTCATGACGCAATCACTCTATTTAAGACCCATTACTAGTCGACAAAAGTCGTTTCATCACACAATTTCACACCATAAGTAAATTACCCAAACCTCCACTGTCTTCCATTCAACTTCTCTATTCCATAATATGTGTAACACAATCCCCACAAAATTTATATATAACAAAGACATATCATTTACAAACAGATAACCAACAAAAACATCAATTCAATTTACCAACTAGATTATCCTAAGACCAAGGAAGGAATTAATAATAGAACTGATCCTACTAGAATATAACGTACCCATACTTGATTTAACTTCCATCCATGTATAATAAGGAGTCCATACTATGCAATACTATACTAGTATTAAATAATTTTTTATCCAGGGACCTTTTTCTACTTCCTCTCATGGAACCCATGGGTAATTCCTAGAGAGCCCAGAGGCTACACTCATCAAGATAAATCTACTTTACACACTACAATGGAAAACCTTGTATGCATAAAGGTTAATGATAACACATAAATTAGGGGAAAATATACTATAAAAATGAGTACTATTCTCTCTTCCTTTAAGAAGACGAAGACATAGAGTTTATATAAAACAAGATTTTACTAAACAGTTTAGAGTATCCAAAGTCACGTCATGCATAGTTATTTGTTTTATAAAGAACCCGAGTTCGCATAGAGGAGTTTAAGACACCCCTGGAGTTTGGTCAGTAAAATAACAATTCATCAAACAAATAAACAGTGATAAAAATGTTACTGGACTATACAAATCAATTATGGTTGCTCACCACGGGGGTGAATATGCTTATGAATGTAT
>SNQJ01S0006013.1:284151-305450 GCA_010110895.2 Picea sitchensis
AAGACATAGAGTTTATATAAAACAAGATTTTACTAAACAGTTTAGAGTATCCAAAGTCACGTCATGCATAGTTATTTGTTTTATAAAGAACCCGAGTTCGCATAGAGGAGTTTAAGACACCCCTGGAGTTTGGTCAGTAAAATAACAATTCATCAAACAAATAAACAGTGATAAAAATGTTACTGGACTATACAAATCAATTATGGTTGCTCACCACGGGGGTGAATATGCTTATGAATGTATCACTATGTATTTCAAAGGTCTCGGAGTGGAGAAATCTCGCTGAAAGTAAGATGCCATACTTCTGAGTCAATACTTTTAAGTAAAAAAATTAAGACAGTTAAAACTTTTAGATGAACCAGGTCGAAACTTACTTGGTTTTTTTTTCAATGAAAAAGTAGTTTCAATGTTATTTCATAAAAATCATCTTAATAACCAACCTGCTATACAATATTCAATGCTATATTCAATGCTGCAGTTGTTATACAACATTTAATGCTGCAGTTACTGGTATATATATCTGATCTGGGGCGATCACAGCCCCTCTTAGTCCTGGAAGGATTTCCCCAAGGACAAAAGAATCCAGAAACCGAAAAGACACAGTTACCATCACAACCGCAGTTAACCTTAAGCCCATGTTGACCCCGGGACAGGGCGGAACAGGGAGATTTGGTTCATTCATTTCATAGTTACAGTTGCTAGCCGCAGGTCTCTAGCGATCGGTGCTTAACTTCAATCCGGTGAAGCTAAAACGGGTGAGTGAACCTTCTGAGATGCCAACCCTCAATGCTACACGCAGAGGATGTTACGTTAAATGATAATATGAGTGCCAGAGAAAAACCAAGACACACAGAGGAGGCTTGGAAGGTCTACACACATGCATCACAGCCAAGTTGTCTATAAGAAACATGTCTCCAGCTTCCCAGTTCACCTCTACGTATTCATTGTTCATAACTCTGGCACTCTCCTCCATTATTGCGCTCGGAATTGCAGACCCATCTCCACATAACAGCATGTTATAATTCTCAGCTTCTTTGTACATGCAACAGGAATATAATTAAACCACACCTTTCAATCGTTTTGTCCTTCAAGGTTCTCGAAGGGAGCGAAGGAGGGCAGTTTTTTTTAAAGACAACCCAACGGATGGACTAAGAGACAAGAAAGATTTAAGGATGGAAATAAGGTAGTCATAATCATTCCAGTTGTTGAGTCCCTCTTGTTCAACCCTTCACAAAAGACACTACGGATAGCGAGGTCGCGTGCGCTGAGGTAAAGTTGGAAGGAGTGGCCAAACACCTGTTTGATTTTAGGCCGACGGTCGCTATCTGCTTCAGGGGGGAAACGCCAGAGCAACAACTCACTATTTTCCACAGGTTTCTCTCCCCATGCAAACGTAATTTCTGCTAAAACTAGAATTAACAACGATAGGTCTGAATTGGATTAAAGGTTTAAGAGGGACAGAATGGGTGCTGAGGTTTTGATGCGCCAAGCGTAGAAGAGGAAGGAATAAGTTTTGAACCACAAGATAACACCTAACTGAGGGTTGAGATGATATCGCCTAACTCGCCCAAACCTGACCATTGTTCGGAATCCCAAGAATTCGTCATACACTTCTACGCAGTGAAACGGAGAAGAGGAAAACCTCCTTCAGTAAATGGACAGCGCCTAAATGGAGGACTGAACAACTTCAGTTCTTTAACTACTGTCGATTGACAAATTAGGATTCTAAAATCCAGAAGGGGAGTTCCTTAATATGCAGGGATAGATTAGCCTTACTGTTCGCGAATGAAATAAAAGGAAATTCTAAGGAAGAAAAGGGGTGGAATACCCAGCAGCCAAGGAACACAGGTTGTAGCTGTTCTTTCATCGGTAGGGAATACCCAAGAAAATTCTTCCAATGGGAGGCACGCCAAAGTCTGAATGATGACCCAGCTCTATTCTGCAAGATCTTTGTCATTTAGCAAAGGAGAGACACACTCGGTGAGTGTTGGTAATGGTTAAAAATCGAATTACACGATCGGGAGAGACGGTACTGAGACAGGTTGGGAGAAATTCAAGAGGAAGGGATTGAGAACTCCTTTCAAGATTCTCAAGGTTTCCTTCAAGAATGCAAATTAATAAAGTACACAGGAAAACAGAACCTATAGACCCGGTATTTTCTTGACAACTTGAAGTTCTGTGAAATTTCCATGAACAAGAGAGGTTCAACCATATATTTGAAAGATTTTCTACAGAACCCCATTATCTGCACCTAAGTGTCAATCAAGGAAATTCGACTACCAGTTTCCAATTCGTCAATTCCCAATTCTTTTGCAGGAACAATGATCTCATGCACATTTTACAAGATAATTTACAACAATCTAAACTAAGATTTTACAGTGAAAATTACAGCAATTGATATATCAAATTGATATATCATTACATAGTGAGGAGCGTGAGTGTTGAGTGTATTGTTGATCTCCATAAGAACGCTAGCGCCACGCCCTCTCGCTTGTTAATCGGGAAACTTTACCAGTACCTCCCAACAAATGCTAGGGGTACTCTTTTTCCCCCTAAGCCGAAAAGGGATCGCGAACACCAACCATTTAAAAATATCTCCCAGCTTGTCTCGCAAGGTCGAGCTACCACTCTCTAATCGAGTTGGGTATCCCAACTCCCACAAAAAAAATCAGTCAAGAGTAAAATACGAAAGCATAACCTTACGCATACCAGACGTGTTTCATTCCCCTCCTCTTCCATTTCCTTTATAGAGTTCTCTTAGTGACAAGTTTCCAAAATGCACATTAATTTACTTTTATTAAATTTTTATTAGGAAAATTATCCCCCGTACACTTGTCACCCGATCCCTTAGTTGCACCATAAATTCATTTAATTAATTAAATTAATTTTCCAATTTTCCTCACCCACCTAAAAGTGTTCTTAAAAACGCTCCTCGATATCCCTTTATTCCCTCACATTTCTTTAATGACTGATGTATTTCTTAAACCTTAGTTGAGTTCAAAATTGAAAAGTTATCTAGACTAGATTCCCTTCTATGTTCCACATTCCTTTGTATTTAAGTTTCCCCTTTTTGGTCTAATTTCTAAATTAGCAAGTTTTGCACATAGTCAACAATTATTTTTTTTGGATAAATTCTTTCTTCTTTAATTTTTAAATTGATTTTTTTCATCCCCCTTTATTAATTGATTAATTAGTTTTAGTCCTTATACCCCTAATTAGACCTATTCTCTAATTTCAATTAGGCTTAGCAAAATTGTTTTAAAGGGAAATTTTATAATTATTAAACTGTACTCATACAATATTTATTCTAAGTCTTACCAAGTCAAAAGGAGATATTGTTTTCTAGGTACCTAGGTTCATTGACTCACCGGTGTTAAAACCATGACGTGTCCTTCAAGATACACTATGTGCTCCAAGGGTGTCACTCACCTTTATTCATGTTTCTTCGACATGCCCTTCAAGACTTACTACGTGCTCCAAGGGTTCCACTCACCTTTTGACTGATTTTGCTAGATGTCTAACCCTTGGATTCAAAACTCCATCAGGTGACCTTGTGGGAGACTAAGTGCCTCTAAGGAATAAGGACTCTTCCTTATTGTGCTCCCTTTAGAATCTTCAGGAGAGAATGTCTCGGTCTTCCCTCACGGCATCGTGGATCTCTCGAACTAGGTAATTGTTAACCTACAGTTTGAGCCACAACGTGAGTGCTAGTAGGATGTGGCAGGGTTGTTGCCACACCTCTCCCTCAATATCTATGGTTGTCGTGCATGACCCTTTTACTCCAAATGTGAGTCTGATTAGCAAGTTATTGTCAGCCTACATCCATCAACAAAACATGTCACCGAGCCATAAAAACCTCATAATATACCAGTGATATGTCACATATGCAATAAAAGAAATAATCAAACCATAAACAGTCCACTCCGTAACTCGATCTGAAGTTCAAGGGGGTTCACCGATGCCATCGACATCCTCGATCTATCAAGAGTCTTGCACACTCAGGAGAAACCAGTCAATAGAACCTTTCAACACATACATAATCAAATAACATATTATCATATCCACAACATAATCATAATCCATAAGCGAAACAATCAATCATATAATGAACTAGACCACTTGCACGCAAGTGTTCTCAAAGAATAAGTCAAGTCATGTGGGTGCGCAAGAGAGGGATGGCACAAATCTCTATACATGTGATCTCCCTCACAACCCCAACATTTAATAGGTTTCTACCTTGCATTTTTCCCAAAGACTCTATCATTCTACTTTCATTTTGAGTTGGCTACCCTTGAGAACTATTTATGAAGAATGGTGGCTTGTGTCATTTCTTCCTCTACTCTATATTTCCTTTCTTCTTATCTTCTCAATCCTCTTGAAAAGTTGGTATTCTTCTATGTTGATCATAAAGGAACTTGGCTCTCCTTATTTCTACCTCCAATGTCTTGGGAACATCATATTGTATCTTATTATTGAATATTAAAGGAAACCCACTAAAAAATATTTGAATATTGACTTGCTCATACTTGATGAAGTCAACATACCTTAGCATATCCATGAATATTCTCTCATACTCAGCCATGGTCATGCTTCCAAGCTTGAGTTCAAATAAATATTTCATATTCCTATCGTAATAATGCTTGGATAATTATTTTTTCTGGAAATACTTTCTGAACTGCCTCCAAGTAATATTCTTCTCATCAATGTGATTTACTTGCAAAAATTGGTCCCACCACATTCATGTTTTTCCCTTCAACTAGTAAATTGAAATTATTCCTCCTTCCAGTGAGGAAAAATTATGTAATTTAAAATACTCCCTCATCCCCAATATCCAAGTCTCTTCATCTTTATCTTTCTTGTGCTCACCATAAAAGGTAGGAGGTTTCATCTTCCTCATTTATACTTGCATTTCATCTACTCTAGACCTTTTGTTGTTCTTTATGACATTAGATAAACTTGGAATAATGTATGTTATTCTAACTGAGTGCATTGGTGAGTGATGTTTATGACTACCAACACTTCTATATTCTTTTCTTTTGGCATGATATCTATAATTCTTTGAATTACTTGAATTTGTCTCTTTATCCACCTTTTTCTCTATTATGTCCAAAATATGCAACAACCTGATGTTGATGCCATATTGTTGCTCTTTATATTTAATAATCTTCTCATTATCAACCTTTCATATCAAAAACTCTATTTTCCTCTACCAAATTCATGATTCATTCTTTACCTTCTCCATGCCCATTTGATTATGTCCCTACATTATTATTGATGCTGACACACAAACCCCTGACTTAATCTTCGTGGTTGTAGGTCCTCTTTGCATCTTCCATGTATCTTATATCTTTGTTGAATTATTCTTTGTTCTATTTATTTCCTTAGTTCTGCAAAATTTGCATGCAATAGGATTTGTTAGACCACAATAGTTTAACAAATTTTTAAAATTCTGCACAATTCTTACCCTTTAAGTGTACCAAAATTATTATTTCATATTTCTTGTGAGTTTTAATACTCAATTCACACTTATGGGTGCATATTTAGATTCTTCTATCAAATACTTTTCCAATGTCTATCTTCTTGTTCAATTCTGATTTTTGAGCAACAAGTTATAACCATTTTATTATTACCCACTTACTCATTTTGTACACTTTCTAGTCTAATTCATTTCCATCCTTGTTCTTGCATCCCTACACCAAACCCTTTGGGGTTTTGAAATAAGATCAATTTTATTTCTTCATTCTTACATTTTTAGCAATCTGGCCAAGTGTCACCTTCATCCATGATCCAGGTTGCTAGTTACAACTTATTGAAGTTTTGGTTGTTTTCATCTTTTAGTACTGAATGCTACATGATTATTTTCTCTTATCGTGTGCACTTTTGGATACTCATAATTCCAATATGGCTCCATGGATGTATTATATATCTCAATATATTTCCATAGACTACTCTTGTTCCCCAAAATGACTTCTAAGTAGGAAGTTATGGCCTCTGGAATAAATTGGTACCTAAAAATTACCTTACACTATTTGACCTGCAACTTCTTCATACAAGCCCAGTTTTGTCAACAGGTTAGCTCGTTGAAAATATCTCTCTGAGATATTTCATTTTAGAAGAATAAATTGTGTGTGTTAAAATTACACACAATTTTGTACAAATTTTATCTTCTAAAAATGTTGTTTAGGCCTTCAAAATGGCCTGGAAGATAATGACCTGTAAAACATTGTAAAGTTATTGAAGTATATCGCTAATTTATACTGAATTAGTGACTGCTATAGTGTTATGGGTCTAGATGGAACCCAAAAATTATTCCATGTCATCCTCCTCGATTTCCTAGACCTAACTCATTATCCTTCTCTCTCTCTTGTCTCTCTTTTCCCTTTACGTTGGCCTTCCTTTTAAATAAATTATTCATATTCTATGGGCCCCACCTTCCAAGATGGTGTATCTTTGACCCAAATGGGACAAGGGTCCCACTTTGGCTATCAAATTTCCATGTAGTTCCCCTTCATTGGTCACACAGATGGGTGGGTCCCATTCCACACCTTTTCCTTGGTGCGTGTGAACTTGCACATCTTCCAAATCGGACAGCTGATATTTGGCAAGATCGACAACAGAGAGGCCATGTCGCATCCCAAAAGTGCCTTAGGTTTAACAAACCCCTTGGGTCATGATAGTGGTTTATCCCGTGATACGTGGCATGATCTGAGTTATTTCTCATGGTAAAGGGTCGAAAGCCAAAACCGCTTAGCCCCCATGGAACAGTGGTTTATGCTATTGGTTATGTCATTGTCTCACGTATCCCCACCATGTCACATGTCACTGTGCCACCAACTACCACTATACATGTGCCACCATGGACCCACCAATATGGAATTCCACATCACCTCTGCCACATCACCATCACATCACCGCCACTTCATCACCATATCACTTCCACATCATGCTGACATCATGTGAGGAAAAATACCCAAATTTTCCCAATTTCAAAATTTTCCATAATTACATAATTTTCAATTTTGTACATAGGACGCCATGGAACTATGCAATTAAACTAGTTGTGGACAAATTAAACCTTGCAACCATCCAATTACTTCTATGCACAACTAGTTAACATTTATGGGCTTGAATTCCACTTGGATTCACTAAGATATTAGGGAATTTTACCCAATTTCGCCCTTTCCATGGTTACTCTATAATTTCTGAAATTCGACCAACTACAGGCCCGAATGATCCAGATGGATCTCAGTGGCCATCCACCTCTTCCACTGAATCACCATTTTGAGCCCGTGGTTTTGATAAACCATGATATTCACCCTTTTGATGTGGAATGGAATGTAATGTCATCTTCATTTGTTAATTAAAGACATCATTTAATGATTTCCTAGTGGTCTTATGTACATGCCTACATCATAGAATTGATGCATCGGATCCCATTAGAACTCTACAGTTAAGCGTGCTCAAGCTAGAGTAGTACTGGGACGGGTGATCACCCAGGAAGTCCTAGTGTTTTACATGCCTATGACATTTTATAAACTTAGTCCAATTTATCCCACATGCATCATGGGAATTGTTCTCCTCTCACTCTCTCATATATAATTGAGGTGAAGGAGGCCCTTTAAGGATGTATTGGAGTGTGATGTAAATATTCTTGTGAATGAAGCGCAACCAACATTTCTTTCTTTTTAGAGATAATCTACACCATTTTTTCAGTTTGTGTTTTGCAGTGTTTTTCTATCTTATTCAGTAATAGAAGTTGGGTTTCAATGTATTTTGGTGTTCTCTTCTATATTTTTGTGAATTTCATTGTTATATCTCGTTATATTTTTTCCTTCATGTCGTTCTCAAAATAATAAGGATCAGAGGTATTAGAGCAGTCTGCCCCTAACGAGGTCAGGGTATAGATATTTGGGTCTCAAGCTAGTTTCTCTTGAGGAAAACCTGTAACATCCTCGACCACCCGTGCCAGGCTATGCTACTCCAGAAAACGCTTTCATTCTTTTCTCAATGATGCAGGAGCATCATCAACATCAAGCAAGCCAGCGCGAAAGCAAAATACAGTTGGACAAGTGCCAGCACAAATTTTGAAAATCACCTTGAAATTGTTGCACAATCTTAAATGTAGCAATTTAATGAAGCGCACTTGTATAATGTAAACGAACCTTGAGCGATTTGCTCTCGTCCTTAGTAGGTAGAAGGCATTTAAAGTAGTTAATAGGTAGATAGAATTTAATTCTAGATTAGACAGTTTTAGAGCGCAAGAGGGAAACGGGATATAGACACCCTCATTTTGTATTGTAACATTAGATCAGGAGCAAGAGCATGCAGAGAGTTGTGTAAGAACACCCATGTACAGATATTTGGATTAATAGAAAGAGGTTGATTCAAATTCATGGTTTTGGTGTTTGTTCTCTGTGTATTGATGCTGAATGATATGCTCATGAATGTTTGCTTCCTGTTATACATATGATTTATATGCTGTGTATATGATTTTATGTTTTGAGTTTGAAATATGAGAGGAAAGGATAATGGAATGAGTTTCAATTATTTCTCTCTCTAAGTAAGAATTCCTGCAAGGAGTGCAGTTGAAGTGTCTGCAAGGTGTGCGTCGACAAGAATTCAGGGTTGTGTCTCTGAATCTCAGATAGTTTTACTTTTGTTCTCATTTCCTCAAAGGTGCAGTTGGGCACAGGAGCCGTGCAAGGAGTGCGCAGGCCAAGCTAAGCCTCAGAGTTGCAATTCTAAGCAGGGCATTGAGAGACTGTTGCTGTAGGACTACGCAGGATCGAAGGAGTTTCAAGCACTTGAAGTGTTTGAAAAGTTGCCACAAGGAGTGCGCGCAAAAATCTTTTCTAAAAGACACAGAGTTGTAGGAAGCTTAGGAAGGATAAGGCATTCGAAACTGTTAAGAACAGCACAACAGAAGTTGTACCTTGAAGATTTAAGAAGGTGTCGCAAGTTTGCGTGAAGGTGAACAATTTCTCACGGAGGAGTACTTAGTTCATTTTTGCAGAAGTCGCCAAGGAGGAATGGATGGTCGGTATTCTCTGAGGAGGATTCATGAACTTTCGTGACCTTTCCCGATAGGAGAGGGAAAGGTCAGCGTTGACTGTATCGGCATTCGGGGATTCGAGAGTCCGACGCTCGACCACTGACCTCGCGAAGTTGCGAAGTCTGATCTCCCGATTGTAAAGATGGGGATCCCATGAGGATTGCTATGGGTACATATTTCCCGATAGGGAAATAGAAGAACCGGTTAGAGTTCTTCGGGCTGTGTGAAAGGAAAGATCCTTTGAGCACGCGGACCACCCGACCTGCGGGTTGTGGAGGAAGGGCATGCGCGTCGACGTTAGTTTGGTATCAGAGCACAGAAAGGTTCTTTGCTTTCTGTAGCAGAGAAAGAAAATTCCCTATGCCGCCAAGAAGAAGGGACAGGCAGACACTCGATCCACCAGAGGATAGGGAAATGCTGAGAAGAAGAGGCAGGCAGATGACAGATCCAGTTATGGAGAGAGAAATGCTTGATCTATGATCTAGACTCGAAGACATGGAGACAGCGCAAAGACACACAGTTAGTGCTGGGGATCTAAGTGATTCCAAGAGTGAGATTGAGGTTGAACGTGAAGAAGAAGTTGCAGCTGAAGATGTATCAAACGAGAGTTTGATCAAAGCTATTGTAAGGATGGGTGCAAGAGCAAAGATGGACATTCCAGTTTATGAGGGAAACTTGGATGCAGAGGAGCTTCTAGACTGGATTAGAGCTCTAGACACATACTTTGACTATGAAGATGTCAAGGAAGACAAGAAAGTCAAGCATGTTGTCACTAGATTGAAGGGACATGCAACATTGTGGTGGGATGAACTACAAGCTGACAGACGCTACAAAGGCAAGCAAAAGATCAAGAGCTGGGATCGAATGATCGCAAATATGAAGGAGAAATTCATCCCCAGGGACTATCAAATTACTCTATTCAGGAGGATGCAAAACCTGAGACAAAAGCTGATGACAGTACACTAAGGAATTCTATAAACTGAACATCAGGGCAGGTCATCGGGAGAGCGATGATGAAAAAGTATCCATATACATGAATGGCCTGAGATATGATATCCAACATGAGATGAGCATGGTAACCATCCAAATGGTGGAAGATGCTTATCAGATGGCTCTGAAAGCTGAAGAGAAGCTGACCTGAAAGCAGAGTCAAAGAGGTCGAGGCAGAAGTCAGCCCAGAGGAAAATCAGTTGCCCAAGACAAATATCAGAAGCCCAAGGAGGACTGGAAGAAACCTCAGACTTGAACTAAGAGAGGTAGACCCTCACAGAGAGGGCCATATGCTGAACATAGAGGACAACATATTGAGCAGAGGGGAGATTATGCTGACAACAACACTTTTCCTCGTACTAGAGGCAGAGGAAGAGGAAGAGGTGGAGTAATAACATGCTTCACATGTGGAAAGAATGGGCACAATTCTTACGAGTGTCCAGACAAAAAGAAATAAAGTGGAGAAGCTCACATCACCGAGGCACAGAGGCGGGATGTTGAGACAGAAGACGCTGAAGGCGAAAGATCATTGATGATGCGAAAAGTCCTTTTGACACCCGAGAAGGAGGTAGAGAGTTCAGTCCAAAGGACCAGACTTTTCAGGACTGCTTGCAAAACCAAGGACAAGGTATGCAAGGTCATTGTAGACAGTGGTAGCATGGATAATCTCGTTTCTACAGAGATGGTAGAGAAGCTGGAGCTAGAGACGATTGATCATCCGAGCCCATACAGAGTTTCATGGCTACAGAAAGGACATCAGGTAACTGTCACTAAACAATGTTTAGTTGAATTCAAGATAGGAGGATAGAATGATAAGATATTATGTGATGTCATTCCTATGGATGTTTGTCATCTATTGTTGGGTAGACCATGGCAATATGACAAAAATGTGATTCATGATGGGAGAATGAACACATACACCCTAGAGAAGAATGGGAGGACACACATGTTGCTTCCGATAAAGGATAAGGAGGTGAAGCTAGAAGTAAGCAAAACTGTACTTCTCATGAGTGGGAAGGAACTTCTTACAGAGGTTAAGAAGAAGGAGGATCCACAGTTTATAGTGGTCAGAAAGCCTAGAATTGTTTTGACCATCACCAAAGTGGATGATTTACCAGAAGAAGTTCAGGAACTGTTGGAAGAGTTCATTGACATAATAGTGGACGAATTACCTCATTCGTTACCACCGATTAGAAGTGTGAGTCATCATATTGATCTCATACCAGGATCCAGTTTTCCAAATAAAGCCGCGTACAGATTAATGCCGCAAGAGAATGAAGATGTTAAAAGGCAAGTCCAGGATTTGTTGGACAAAGGTTTAGTCAGGGAAAGCTTGAGTCCATGTGATGTTCCAACAGTACTCAGTCCGAAGAAAGATGGAGGCTGGAGGATGTGTACTAACTCGAGGGTGATCAACAAGATNCTACCTCGTTCGTTGCCACTGATCAGAAGTGTGAGCCATCATATTGATCTCATACTTGGAGCTAGTTTACCAAACAAAGCATCGTACAGATTAACATCGCAGGAGAATGAAGAAGTCAAAATACAGGTCCAGGATTTAATGGACAAAGGTTTGGTTAGAGAAAGCTTGAGTCCGTTTGTTGTTCCGACAGTGCTCAGTCTGAAGAAAGATGGAGGCTAGAGGATGTGTACTAACTCGAGGGTGATCAACAAGATAACCATTAGGTACAGATTTCCATTGCCAAGGATGGATGATTTGATGGATTTCTTGAGTGGAGCAAAGTATTTTTCAAAGATTGATTTGAAAAGCGGTTATCATCAAATTCGTATGAGAGAAGGTGATGAATGGAAGACAACATTCAAAACAAACGAAGGGTTGTATGAATGGCTTGTTATGCTATTTGGCTAAACAAATGCGCTGAGTACCTTCATGAGGTTAATGAACGAAGTCCTGAGGGAGTTCATCGCAAAATTTATCATTGTGTATTTGGATGACATACTGGTTTACAGTAAAACAGTGGCAGAGCATCTGAAGCATTTGGCTACAGTGATGCAAAAATTACAGCAGGAGAAGTTGTTGATAAACATGAAGAAGTCCTCATTCATGAAGACAGAGCTCATTAACTTGGGGTTTGTCATTTCTACAAATGAGTTGAGGATGGATCCAGATAAGGTGGAGGTAATAAAAAATTGGCCATCACCGAAGAATATTTTCGAGGTGAGAATTTTTCATGGATTATATAGTTTCTACCGAAAATTCATTAGGAATTTCAATGGAATTAGCGCAGCGATGATGGATACTGTGAAAAAAAGACATAGGTCTTTTCACTGGACAGAAGAGGCTGAAAAGAATTTTAACCTGTTGAAGAGGAAGATCACAGAACAACCAGTTTTGGTGTTGCCGGATTTACAGAGAACATTTCAAGTGAAATGTGATGCAAGAAGATTTGCAATAGGGGCAGTCTTGAGTCAGGAAGACAGGCCGATAGCATACTTTAGCGAGAAGCTGAATGAAGTGAAAGTGAAGTACTCCACTTATGATAAGGAGTTTTATGCTATCATCCAGGCATTGAAGAAATGGAGACATTACTTGATCCCGAAAGAGTTTGTCTTGTACAGTGACAATCATGCACTGCAGTTTGTGACTCAATAGGAGAAGTTGAATCAGAAACATGTCAAATGGGCTGAGTATATGCAAAATTTCACATTTTTGATTAAACATATTTCTGGTACTGCTAACAAAGTGGTTGATGCTTTGAGCAGGAAGTGTTTATTGTTGCAGGCGTTCAAAGTCAAAACGTTGGGTTTTGATGATCTCAGGAACATGTACGCTGATGATCCATATTTTAAGGAGGCGTATGAAGCAGCTGAGAATACAATTCTCAAAGATAGAAGCCAGTGGATAGAATATATGATCCAGGAAGGATTATTGTTTAGAGGTAATCAACTGTGTATTCCGAAATGCTCCATGAGGGAGAATCTGCTGAAGGAGAAGCATAGTGGAGGATTAGCAGGGCACTTTGGTCATGAAAAAATGTTCGCAAAGCTGAATGAGTCATATTTTTAGCCGGGAATGCGAGAAGACGTCAAGAAATTCGTCGACAGATGTAGAATTTGCCAGCATTCGAAGGGAAGGAAGAAAAATGTGGGGTTTTATCAACCATTGCCCATACCAGAGAAGCCGTGGGATGCAATTAGAATGGATTTTGTATTGGGGTTTCCAAGAACGTGAAGAGGTTTTGATTCAATCTTTGTGGTGGTGGATAGATTTTCCAAGATGGCACACTTCATTCCATGTCAGAAAACCAGTGACACAACTCACATTGCGAACCTATTTTTCAAAGAGGTCATTCGACTTCATGGGTTGCCGAGGAGCATAGTTTCCGATCGAGATACTAAGTTCATAGGGAATTTTTGGAGGACCTTATGGAAGAAGCTGGGAACTAACTTGTCTTTTAGTTTGTCTTATCATCCTTAGACGGATGGACAGACAGAATTGGTAAACAAAAGTCTGGGAGACTTGTTGATAAGCTTGGTCATAGAGCACCACAACCAATGGGACAACATATTACCACAGGCATATTTTGCTTATAATGATTTGATTAATAGAAGAACAGGGCAGAGTCCATTTCAGGTTGTCTATGGCATGCAGCCAAGAGGAATTTCTGAACTGATGGATTCAGAACAGACTACGACTAGGAGCGCTAGTGCAGAAGATTTTGCAGAATCGATAAAATAACTTCATAGCCAGGTGAAGGAGCGATTGCAAAATTCAAGCCAGGAGTATAAGGGTAGAGCAGATCATCACAAGAGACAACTTCAGTTTGAGGTTGGTGACTTGATTCTGGCACATTTGAGAAAGGAAAGGTTCCTGAGAGGAACATACAATAAGCTGAAGATGAAGAAAATCGGGCCATGTAGGGTCTTGAGGAAATTTGGGACGAATGCTTATGAGATTGAATTACCCGATGGGATCGAAATTTTTTCAATATTCAATATCTCAGATTTGTACCCATATAGAGCTGAGGAAATAGGGACTTGAAATGAGCAGCTAGTGATCTAGTGGAAAAAGCAAATGCCAGTTGCAGAGAAGCCGTAGATGGAGCACATACTGGATAAAAGAGTGAGCAAGAAGACTAGGCGAAGAGAATACTTTGAGTATCTGGTCAAGTGGAAAGACCATCCAGATGAAGATGCCAGCTGGGAGAATGAAGCGGAGATCCAAAAGCATGGATGAACCGTGCACGAGCTCATGGACAGGAGACCATGAAAATTTTCAAGCGAGGGAGTATGATGCAGGAGCATCGTCAACATCAAGCGAGCCAGCGCAAAAGCAAAAGACAGCTGGACAAGCACCAACACAAATTTTGAAAATCACCTTGAAATTGTTACACAATCTTAAATGTAGCAATTTAATGAAGCGCACTTGTATAATGTAAACATACCTTCAAAGATTTTCTCTCGTCCTTAGTAGGTAGAAGGCATTTAAAGTAGTTAGTGCAGGTAGATAGAATTTAATTCTAGATTAGACAGTTTTAGAGCGCAAGAGGGAAACGGGATATAGACACCCTCATTTTGTATTGTAACATTAGATCAGGAGCAAGAGCATGCAGAGAGCTGTGTAAGAACACCCATGTATAGATATTTAGATTAATAGAAAGAGGTTGATTCAAATTCATAGTTTTTGTGTTTGTTCTCTGTGTATTGATGCTAAATGATATGCTCATGAATGTTTGCTTCCTATTATACATATGCTTTATATACTGTGTATATTATTTTATGTTTTGAGTTTGAAATCTGAGAGGAAAGGATAATGGAATGAGTTTCAATTGTTTCTCTATTTGAATAAGAATTCCTGCAAGGAGTGTAGCTGAAGTGTCTGCAAGGTGTGTGTCGACATGAATTCAAGGTTGTGTCTCTAAAGCTCAGATAGTTTTACTTTTGTTCTCATTTCCTCAAAGGTGCAGTGGGGCACAGGAGCCGTGCAAGGAGTGCGCAGGCCAAGCTAAGCCTCAGAGTTGTAAGTCTAAGTAGGGCATTGAGAGACTGCTGCTGTAGGAGTGTGCAGGATCGAAAGATTTTCAAGCACTTGAAGTGTTTGAAAAGTTCCCGCAAGGAGTGCGCGCAAGAATATTTTCTAAAAGATGTAGAGTTGTAGGAAGCTGAGGAAGGATAAGGCCTTCGAAACTATTAAGAACAGTGCAACAGAAGTTGTACCTTGAAGATTCAAGAAGGCATCACAAGTTTACGTGCAGGTGAACAAGTTCTCACGAAGGAGTACTTAGTTCATTTTTGCAGAAGTCGCCAAGGAGGAACGGATGGTCGATATTCTCCGAGGAGGATTCACGAAATTTCGTGAGCCGTTAAATCTCACAGAGGAGCGGGGGAGATACAATGAAGTATTCTCTAAAGGTTCTAAGCTCATGAGGGGCAAGACTGTAGATCCAAGCCACAGGGGTCGTCGGATTTACACGTGTAAATCCATATCGGGGTTTCGTGGGTTGAAGTCCCATAAACACTGCATCAGGAATCACGAAATCACGATACGCAATATCTCGACAGCCAAGAAGATTTGTGTGGGGCCATAGCGGAGTCGGTGAGTGGACAGGTGGCACACCATATCAGGGTTTCACGGCAAGAAGTCCCGAAACATTTGCATCAGGATTCGCGATACCGCGAGGTCCGAAGTGCCGATGGAGTGAAGCGACGTGGTGCTGAAAAGTCAAACTCGTGAGCACATCGGAGTTTCGGCGAATCGGGATTCGAGAGTCAGTGAGACAAGTTGCTCAACATTGCGAGTGCCGAAATCACGATAGGGAAAGTCCCAATAGGAGAGGAAAAGGTTAGCGTTGACTGTATCGACATTTTGGGATTCGAGAGTCTGACGCTCGACCACTAACCTCGCGAAGTTGTGAAGTATGATCTCCCGATTGTAAAGAGGGGGATCCCACGAGGATTGTTGTGGGTGCAGATTTCCCGATAGGGAGATAGAAGAACCGGTTAGAGTTCTTCGGGCCGTGTGAAAGGAAAGATCCGGTGAGCATGCAGACCACCCGACCTGCAGGTTGTGGAGGAAGGGTGTGCGCGTCAGCGTCACTCAACATACTGTAACATACCCAACATCCAATTGAGCTATCCCACATAATTTTTTCGAACTGCATGTAAATAAACATATACACACATAACTCTTGTGGAACGTTATATATATAACGTAAACATACAAATACATTCTGTAAATGAGCATATTCATACTGAAATAATAGTAAACATATACATGAAACATACATAGGAAATACCCATAAATATAAAGACAAATAGTGTTAGAGCAAGATTTGCCTCATCCTATGCAATCTTGCACAGAAGGGCTTATTCCATTTCCCTATGCAGACTTGTCTTCCTTGTTGAAAGAATCCAGAGACAAAAATACAAAATTTTCCACTTGTACGCATCTTTCACACTATACAACAAGTGTATACACAGGCTGCTCCACTACAACCCACATACATCAGGATTTGTGCCATAAAATGAAAATTAAATGTCGGGTTTCCATGTCACAACATGAGATCTTTGATCCTTGGCCTTCCATATAATGGAAACATTATGAATTCATTTTGAAGGCTATAAAGAGACCAATTCTGAGCTATGGAAAAAGAAAAAGAATTCAACTTTGAGAGAAAAGTTACTCTGGAGAAATTATTTACTTCATATTGAGTCTACATCCATTTGTCCTTTAAGTCTGAACACAGTGTTCAGCCCCCAAGCTCTTCCATTATTGATGGAGAACCTCATTGTCTCCCTTCTATGAACTTGCCTTTGGTGGAGGATTGAAGTGGTGGAGGCCCAGCTGGAAAGAACTTAGTTTCTCGGTTTCGAACCGTGCTGACATGGAAGTCTGTAATATTTTCACTTTTACTGATCATTTATTAATAGAAATACTCATTTCCCATCAAATTAATATCTTGCAAATATATTAGTTATTATCCATGGGTGTATTTGTTATGTATATTGATGGATTATTCTATCTAATGTGCTAACCTTTTATATTACCACCATATGCTTGTTTTTGCTTGTTTTTTGAGAACTTGTTGCAGGTATGTTGACATAGGGGCAAACCCGAGGTTCAATGCTTCAACAACGCACCAACAAAACCCTAACTACTGGCCCTTTCAATAACACCTGCGAAGTAGATGAAGTCTCACCCAAGGTATAGGCAGGGGTGGTTGCAGGACTCAAGTGTCTACAACCTAGTTGGGACACAGATCTGTGATTACAATACCTAACAAAGCACATAGCAATTAACAATCATCAATATTTAACCCTTAGTCGCATCACAGGAGAAGACCCTAATTACAGAACAACGTAGTATTCCACAAGATCTAACACCTCCAAGCACTCATCATATAGAAATAGATCTGATCTAGTATTCATTCACATTACTAAGAACTAAGCTACTATATCATATGCATCTAACACATATTTCTATACTAAGCATAACTCAAATAACAACCATAATGCACAAAGAAACCATAAGACATGATATACGTGGTTCAACCCCAACGTGGGGCTATTTCCACAACCTCTTCATTTTCTTTATTATCTGCTTTCAATCTTCTACAAGCAGAGAACCACAAGAACCCACTCCACATAGGACAAGAGATCTGCGCGCACCTTTCCAGACTCTCCTTCCCCGAGCTAGGTTACATCACAAAGCCTCTTTAAAGTCACTTGCACTTAGCTCTGCAAGTTCTCATGCACATAGTATGCACAAAGCTAAATCAATCACATAGATATAACTACTTACATCACTTGTACTCAGCACAATAGACCACTTAGCACCACGTCTCTCCTACTTACATCACCTAGATTTCTATTTATACATTACAAAAGGGGCCAAGGCATGGGTAAACCAATGGGCCGACATCCCATATCTGTTACATAAACTCTAAACCCAAAAATTCCCTAAGAAGGGGCCAATATCCAATGATCTCTGCTACACTTTGTGCTCCGCCTTCGACCATCCTGTCAAAGTCCCAAAGCTAGTCAAGCATGACCAAGGTTCTCCAAAACTTGGTCAAGGACCAACAGGCCCCCAACGCTCACCTGTGACTCATCCTAAGTCACTCTAATCTGGGTAAATCTGCCTCAAATGCCTAGATCTTGGCTCGAGCTGCCTTGACCTGTTGCTTCGCCAGAGCCTCCTGCTCGACAAACTCTTGAATAACCTTTTCCGTCACAGGTCCTTCCAAGCATTGTTCCACTGTGGTGATCACTTGTTCCAGTTCTGCACCTCATCCTTCAATGCATTTTCTTGTGAGCTCAACATCGAACCCCGTGAGCTGCGTGGGTTTGTTCTTCCTTACTAGCTTACCAACAATCAAATGGCAGGCTAGGTGCACTGCACCATTCTGAATGGAGGCTACCTTGTAGCCTCGCTTCCCCTTTTCCACATCGCCATAGGTATCTTTAATTTTCTGCACTAGGGCGTGATCTGCATCCTTCCCTAGATAAAATCCTTGTGGTTCTGGTCCTTGCATGCTTAATCCGATGATCTAATGGATCAATGCTAGATCTACGGTGATGTGTCTGTCCAGCCAAAAATAACCTCCATGGAAGCAAGACAATAGAAGTTTAATGCACGCGTTAACTTCCTGATGCCTTCCAAAGTGTGGTATATTCATCACGTTTAGGATGGTGGACCTCGCTATGTCCATAGTCCACGGTTGGGGGATGATCTTCGACTTCTTCCCCTTTTTCTTGGTCAAATACTTGTGTGGGATGAGCATGCCATAGTTCTTGTGGTCTCCCAAGTTCAAGTCATTGATCTTCAACGTCAAGATTTTTCCTAAATGTGGTCCTATTTCCTGTATCCCCTTTGGGAGGTATGCTGATCCAGGTGGATATCGGTGGCCACCCACCTTTTCTGACTAGCTCAAAACAACTTTCTAGCAAATTTGGCAATTTACTATTTTTAGTAGTTTTTAACTTCCGGGGCCATTTTGAGGGCCCAAATGAAGGTTTCTCAATATTGAGGTTCTTAATTATCGTCAAAGGCATTATTGAGCACCCAAAATGAATCTCCACGATGATACCTTTCCAATGGGCTATCACACACCTAAAATGAAGATCGTATGCAAAAGTTACGACCTCGGGAAGTTGATGTACTAACTTACCCAAATGGGGCCCACATGACTTTTGGTGCTTCATATCCTAGGGTTAGGTTTTTGGATGTCTAGGGTTTTTGGAATTATTGTTTATTGTAAAAGGGCCTTCAGAGCCTCATTGTAATTATCTTCTTGTGAATGCGAGTATCCGTCACATCTCTTCTTAGAGATAAGCTGCCACCATTCTAGCAAGTCTTTCACTCTGTATTTTTACAGTCTCTGTACATTTCTTTGATTAATAGAAATCTTGTATTATGATATATCTATGTTTATGGTTGCATCTCTGATACATTTCTATTATATTATTGAATATCTGTGCATTTGTTTATTATATCTCTGTTCTTAATTCGTGCCGAAAATAATCTGGATCAGTGGTATCAGAGCAGGCTGCTCTTGATCATTTTTTCAGTGCATGTCCCCGACTAGGTCTGAGTATAGAAAGTTGGGTATCGAGCTTGTCTCTCTTGAAGACAATCACTCTCGCACACCCAAGAAACACTCAATGGTGGAAGAAAAGAGAAACGACAGAGCAAACGATCCTATCAATCTATTGCTTGAGTAATCTCTCATGTGATGGAGAGACGAAATGATGGAGAATTTTGCCCACATCCTTCAATGCCTACCGATAAAAGCAGGCACATATTCATCAAGCGACCACTTTTTAGGCACCTCACCTTTCAAGGTACAAGTTAATTTTGATATTCCTAAATTTGAAGGACAAATAGATGCAGAAGCCCTAGAAAAATGGTTAACTCTGCTAGAAGGTTATTTCTCTGTTCACAATTTTTCCAACAAAGAAAATATCACCTTCACACTCCTTAAATCTCTCCCTCATGTCAAACATTGGTGGAAAACTTACTAGGGGAAAAGTTCCACAGAGGAGTCTAGAATAAATGGGGTCGATCCCACTTGGGATTTTTTTTTGGATGTAGTAAAGGAACAATATTACCCTGTTGGAAACTATGAGGACCAGTACATGAGATGGACCACACTATCGCAAGAGAGGGGCCAAGAAGTTATGGAGTTCACCAATTCCTTCCATTCCTTGCATACCAAGCTGGGTATCAAAGACTCTGAGTGACATTTGGTTCTGAAATACCGTGGGGCTCTACACAGATACATCCAGACTGAAATGGATTTTCTGGACATCTCATCACTCGGTGTTGCTTATTGATATGATGTTAAAATTGAGCAAAAATTTAGGCACCAAAACAAACAGGAGTTTGGGTCTCCAAATACACAACAATCAAAGTATGACAAAGACGGCCCTAACAAACAGTCTCCCGAAAACCAGTCCAAGACACAAGAAAAGAAGGGTCACGAGAAGACAAAGAAGGACACCGAAAAATGGTGCGAGTTCCACAAAAGCCCCTGGCACAACACCGATGAATGTCACTCAAAATAGTCATTAGTGGCTGAGATCAAAGACAAAGAGTCGAACCCTGATTCAAAATCTGATTCTAAAAATAATGGTAAAGGACAGATCATTGATGCAGACCCCACTGCTATTGTCGTGACTGAAACAATTCAACCAAAAGAAAAAACAGATCTTGAAGAGGGGAAGCACCTTTTTCATTCACGGATGTGGGTGAAGGGGACCCCGATGCATTTTATTGTTGATAGCAGAAGCCAGAAGAACCTCATCTCAGTAGAGGTCGACAAACAGTTGGGATTGTCGACAACACCACACCCACAACCATACAACATCAGGTGGCTTCGCCAAGGATGAGATCTCCGTGTCAGCCAAAAATGTCAATTGTCATATGGTATCCAAACCTTCAAGGATGAGGTATTATGTGGCATTTCCCCACTGGATGTCTATGATGTTCTCTTAGGCCAACCATATATGTGCAAGCGCCATGTTGTTTATGAGTCTCGACCCCGCAGTGTCATTGTTTCTCTGGGGGGTCGTCTCTATAGAATACCAGAGGTAGTTCCAACTACTGTTCCACCTAAAAAGTGCTGCAAGGTAGTATCTCATACTGTAAAATTTATCTTCTTCACAATCTGTTCAAAAGGAGAACAAAAGGACACTGCAACCACTACAGCCTCTCCCCAAGCACCTTCTATCCAACAGAAGCAGGTCGACAAGGCTGCAGCAAAGCACAAATATTCCTTATGCACACTATCCTCTC